>JAJIBD010002231.1:0-74882 GCA_021461705.1 Cryptotis parvus
CTACCCGCCGGGAGAGGAATGGATGAACACTCAGGAATCCGACGCGGTTTTAAAGGCTTTATTTATCACAGGTTCAGGGCATACAAATCAGCAAAAAAAGGAAAACCCAATGCTTAGGATTCCAGGCTAGAACCCCAGCCACGTAGGCCAAGATGGCGACCACCACGTGTAAAACTTCCAAGGGGAATAAACGCTCACAAGGCGAGATCCCACCGGGAAGAAAAAACCGGAGAGCGGAACGGGCTAGTTTATACCCCCCCGCAACTCAGACCTTCCTCCCATTGTTATGGAAAGCAGGGAGGGTCCAATGCCCTCAGGTAATCCCTCCCTGCATCTCACCTAGGGCCTTTTACTGTGCTAATGTTTTGAGCCGGGAATGCCTTTGAAATGTAGAGAAGGTGGTTTCTGAGAGGGCATGTCACTGTACCAAAGATCAACACCAATGCCAGTTAAATATTTCTCCAAGCCTTCACAAGTCTCCTCTACTTCATTGTAGTTTTATATTTTATCAGGGAGCCATGCTTGTTTGTTTGGAAGCAAACAGCATTCTCTCTCTGGTCTAATTACTTAGGTGTCCTTACGTGGCCAGGCTAATATGCTGGTAAGATCTAGCTAGTCCCACGATGATTGTGATAGCATGGGAGAATATTTATACCAGCTAGTACAGCATACATGGTCGGATAAACTGCCACATTTAGACTACCCCTTATCTACGGAGTGATTTGCGGGAGGCAATCCAGAGCAGATGCAGCGGCCCTTAGGAGTCCTGCAACAGTATATGATATGCCAAATTCAGTAATTACTATATTAGGGTCATTCCCATGACCTAATATAATGGTTTAAGGCTCTTTATGTTCCTGTAGCAAGCCGATGCCCCTGGCTCTACTGGCATGAGACAGGACATATGGACATATTACTGGTGCCCGCTCTAGCAAATAGATGATCAACGGGAAGATCGTAATCGTGATCGTGATATTGAAAAAGGTGTGACAGATGAAAATACATTGATACTACCATAAAAATTACATAAATAAACTCTCTGAAAAATGCACATGCAGGTTGGAGTCTTGGGGCTAGGAATGATAATACAAGGGTTACAGAGGATGCCTTGCATGAGCTTGACCCAGATTTGACACTCAACTAAATGTGGTCCCCAATGGTATGGCCAGTACATCCCCTGTGCGGTGCTGAGGCAGTCCCAGTAATCTGCATGCTACAGGGGGGAGGCTCATCCTCAGCGCCTCACATTGAAGCTCTGAGCTGCTCACCTGAGAATCACTGGGACACAGTGTGATACTGTATTAACTGCCTCCCACCCCTCATGGAGCCCTCAAAAAATACAGAGTATAGAGACTTCTGGGGGAAGTGAGTGTAAATTTAATTTATACTCATTAAAATATACTGAGTTTACCTCATGAGAAGTAGAGTTACTCAGATGTAAATCTCTATGCTGATAACCATGAACCATGTAGTGGAAAAACTCATTTATAGCAGAAACTAAGGACTGTGATAGAAACTGTAGAAAATGAGGGGCCAGAGCAATAGTCCAGAGGGTAGGGTGTTTGCCTTGCACGCGGCTGGCCTGTGCTGGCCTGAGTTTGATCCCCCGGCATAACATATGGTCCCCTGAGCACGTTCAGAAGTAATTCCTGAGTGCAGAGCCAGGAGAAACCCCTGAACAATGCCAGGTGTGACCCAAAAAAAAGCAAAAAAATAAAGGGGGAACTATCTGATCTAAGAAACTTTTTATAAAAAATAAAAATGAAGATATATTGAATATCAATGATCATCAAGAGGACAAAATAAATAAATTATATAATATGGCTGTAGAGACAGTTTTAGGATTTAGGCACTTAGCATGCAGTACCAGACCCTGATTCAAATCATGCCACCACATATTGTCCCCTTAACACTGCCAAGGTTGCTCTGGAACACAGGGCCAGAACTACCCTGAGCACAACCTGGGCTGGTCCGCCCAAACCAAAACTCCAGAAAATATTTAAAAGGTTAAAAAAAAATGATGCAATGGACTTGCTTAATATAAGAGAAAGAAAGCAAGGATGTTACCACATTTTTTTTTTTTGCTTTCTGGTCCCAGCAAGTGATGCTCAGGTGGCTCTTCACTCAGGAATTACTCCTGATGGTGCTCAGGAGACCATATGGGATGTCGGGGGATCTACCTGGGTTGGCTGTGTGCAAGGCAATCATCCCACCCACTGTGCTATTGCTCCGGCCCATGTTACCACATTTCTTTCTAAGAGAAATATTTCCTTCTGTATTTATTTTAAAAAAGATACAGAACTCACATTTAGTGGAATTTATATCTGAATATTTAAATACATATAGGTAAATTAAGATGTAGGTGTCTGAGAGATAGTGGTAGGGTGCTAGCCTTGCATCAGCTGACCTGGATTCCATGCTGAGCACCCCATATAATCCCCGGAGACATATGACAGGAGTTAACTGAGCACAGAACTAGGAGTCAGCCCCGATTACTTGTGGGCGCCGCATCGAAAAACAAACTCAAAATATATTGTGTCAAATATTTTATTATACCTGTCACTCGGAGAAAGTTTTAGTCAGCTGAGGGAAAGGATGAATATCCATAAATAAGGGACAAGTGAAACAAATTCTAAGTGGGGAGGTGGCAGCAGTGAACAGTGGAAAGGAATCAAGGGATAAAGTGTAATTTGTAGAACATATTGATCATGTGTGGAAGAGCTGAAAGATAAAACCAAAAGTGCTCTAATACAGATTAAGCGTGGACTCAAAGGCTAAACAGAAGTAGGGTTATAGAAAGGCGCTGGAGTTGTTAGATTAAAGGAATCTGAAGAAAGAACTTTACTAAGACTTTTTTAAAATTTTAAGATGCTTTTGAATTGTTCAATCAATGGAGAGCTAAGGAAGAAGAATCAGAAAAGATGCACTTTACGGAATGTTTGCAGTATTCAAGAATTAGTTCAGAGTAGATGTGCAAATTCACAAATATGGAGAAGCGTGAGATTAGGAAAGAGGATGACCTTTTAAGAATGCCATTTTCCTATAATAAAATAGTACTGACATGGTGGGAGAAGGGGAGATGGAAACAAACTTCCTTTTAAGCAGATATTCAGAAATGGAAATAATTTTTAGCAAAGGAAGTAATATTTTAAATTTAAATGTAAAACTTGCAATTTCAGATAAGCAAAAATAAGGACAAAGAACATCAAGCCTGTCAGAGAAACCAAGCAACATATTTAGAACCCAGATATCTTGGGCTGCAAGTGAGTTTGAATAGTTTCCCTAAAGGGCCTGACATTACTTTGAAAAGGTAAGTAAACTAACCTGTGACATTTCTATTTCTTTGGGTAGGTTGGGAGGACTTTTGGGTCACATCTGGCAATGTGCATCCTGGCTCTGCATTCAGGAATTTCTCCTGAAGGTACTTGCGGGACCATATGGGATGCTGGGGATTAAACCCAGGTTGTCCACATGGAAAGCTAATACTCTACCCACTGTACTATTGCTTTGGCACCTGTAACTTACTTCTTATAAAAGAAAACATTATGATTTTTTAATTGGTGGTTCTTTTCTAATTTTGGACATTGCTTTAACATTATTTTTTTGCCATAAAAATATTAGTTGATCAGCCCTGATGTATTGCTGGTTACCCTCCCAGGGAGAATGTCTATCGGACAGACTAGCCTATAATTTATTTCAGACATCAAATACATTAAGGTTACCATAGCTTTAAAAGTTTGCTGTGTGTGGGCCAGAGTGATAGTACAGCAGGTAGGGTGTTTGTCTTGTAATTGAAGGGACCAGGCTTTATCCTGAGCTTGTCAGGAGTGTTTCCTGAGTGTAGAGCCAGGAGTAAGCCCTGAGCACTGCGGGTGTGGCAAAAACCAAAACAAAAAAGTAAAATATTTTTTTGAACTAACTAGAATGCTTATACATTGAAAATAATTTTTATTCCAACACTGCTTGTTTGTTTGTTTCAATATGTCTTAGCGATGGCATAAAATCATAAGTGATTAATTAACATGCTGGTTCCTTTAGACTATATATCTTCTCTCTAGTGAGTTTTTTTAAGCAGTAACTACTAAACTATAAATTTACATTTAGTATTTAGTGTGCTGATAATAAAGCATTTATTAACATCTTTGGTATTATTTAGAATAGAATAAGGATTTATATTAGCTATCACACTTATTATTATAACTAATTAATCAAACAGATTAGACTTGTAAGTCAGATATTGTTATTGTGATTTTTATATTAAAACTCAGTGTTCAGTATGGAATAGTAACTAAATGGACCTGAAATAGTTTGCATGCAGTTCACAGCCTCCATCTTTTTCTTTTATTTCTCTATATGTCCTAGAAAAAATTTCACTGTTATATAGATTGCATTCTCACAAACGTATCTGGAATTTTTCCAATTCAATTCATTATAAACATATATTTGCTCATAAGTTTTTACAACTGCTATTCTTGTTGGTTCATGCCTCTTCACTGACTCTATTTTAAGAGCTCACACTGCCACACTTCTCATTAGCACCTTTGCTAAGAGATTTAGCAAGAGAAGGGAGACTCCATTTAGTTCAATCATTTCTCTTTTGGGAAAACTGTCATTTGAAATAAGCAAGTACAGAAATCTAAGATAAACTGTGCATGTATATATGGATTAGTTTTGTTCACTATAATCCATAATGTTAATAATTAGGGGAGAGCTGAAAATTAATGACACCACTAATAGCATTATTAGTTTTCAGTAACTCAAAAGTAACCTAATTAATTTGCCCCTAACAAGAAATAGCAGTGCTGGAGCTGGAGAGGTAGTAGAATTGAAGGCACTTCCCATACATGGAGTCAATCCTGGTTTGATCCCTAGAGTCGCATGTCATCAGTCCCCTGAGCACCTCTAGAAGTTACGTATAAGCACACAGTCAGAATAAGCCCTGAGCTCCTCTAGAAATTATCTATGAGCATAAAACAAGGGGTAATCCCTGACTGAGCACTGCTAGTGTACTCTCTTCCTCCCTCCCCAAAAAAATAAATAACAATACTACCAAAGAAATGTAAAAGGTCCCAAATCACAAATAGTGATAATTTAATCTAACCTAGATTATGAATAAATTAAATGGAATTTACATAAATTTTAAGTTCCTACTACAGAATAAAATTTTGTTTATATACTACCAATAAATTTATATTTTTTAGTACATGCAAGTGTTTTCATATTATGTTCAGCCTACTTTTAACTAATGTACTACCAGGACCACAACAATATTAACTTAGCATGAGAATTAGCATTAATTTAATTAATACCCAACATAATGAATAATAATCAGAACTGGTACATTAATTTATCACTGTCACTGTCTTCCCGTTCATCATCGATTTGCTCGAGCGGGCACCAGTAACAGCTCCATATGTCTTGTCCCATGCAAGTAGAGCCCAAGGGCACTATGCTCCAGGAACATAAAGAGCCTCAAACCATTCCATCAGGTCATGGGAATGAGGTCTATAATTGTTACTGGTATTTGGCATATCAAATACGACACGGGTAGCTTTCCAGGCTCTGCCGTGTGGGTAGATACTCTTACCCTCTTATCGTAAGCTATATATGAAGGATATATGTTAAGGTGTTAAGAGGTGTTAAGCCTCTTACACCCTGTCGGGGAACACCGCAGGGGTCCCCAACAGTGTCAGGACAGAGGTTCTCTTCTACCTCCGAGGACACCGGAGAACAGACTCACAAGTCTGGTGCAGTTCCAAAAAAGGCTTTTAATAGTACAAAAGCTCTTCCACAGCAATCCAATATAATGAACAAACTTTAGCCCTGGTCCGAACTTAGACCATACGAAAAGAGCCTAAGTCTTCCACCAAAGAGAGAGGATCTTACCCGAGCTGAGTCCTACCTAGAAGAAGGAGCAAAAGGCCAAAGAGCAAAAGTCAAAAGCAATATTAATTTATTAATTTAATAAATTAATATTCTTTGAATAGGCAGGATATTTGCCTTTTGTAAGCATGAAGAAATTAAGGAATGTAGACCTTCACCCATGTTCCCACTAAAGATTTAGGGAATGGAGTCTCCAGGACGGAATTTTACATGCAGTTATATGGGGATTCTGATAACAATTATTCAAGAGGTTATAAAACAAAGAGAAAAGGCCTAGCCATAGAGTAGGCCAGAGCAATGAGGATCATTTCCTTTTGAGATGCAAATCTTGAGATCTTTGGAGATAGAGAAACTGAGACATCATCCAGAGCAGGGTATACCCTTAATAAGGAGAAGCTACAGGAGAATCTAAAGAACATGAAAGCACCATCAACAGTTCAAGAATTACCCTGTGACAACACTCAGAAGGGTTTGTGCAATACTACCCACTCTACTGTCTCTCCAGACCTAGTAGCATTTGCTTTAAATTTATATAGGCTTTCTTTAGTTGCAAATCTGAGAATAAGTGCTGAAATCTAGATCTGGATTAGGGCTGTCAACACTAGACCTAGGCTGTCTTTATTTATTTATTTTTATTTTTGCTTTTTGACTACAGACTGGGCTGTAGTCTTTCTCAAGGCTCACTCTTGGCTGCTCAAGGACTTGGTGACTGAACCAAGGTCAGCTACATGCAAGGCAAAAGTATCTTAAGTGCCTTGTACTCTTAACCCCATTGCTACTTCCATAGTGTTCTTATCCATTTTTTCTGTTACCATTCACGGCAGAGCCTGGCAAGCTACCCGTGTCGTATTTGATATGCCAAATACCAACTATAGACCTTATTCCAATGACCTGAAGGAATAGTTTGAGGCTCTTTATGTTCCTGGAGCAAGCAGGTGCCCTGGGGCTCTACTAGCATGAGACAGGACATATGGAGATGTTACTGGTGCCCGGTCGAGCAAATTGATGATGAATGGGAAAACAGTGATACAGTGATACAGTGATTATATAGGCTTTAAAAGGGGGTATTTGGTTTGATGTTAAATATATACATATGTGCATATGTATATATTTGTATTGAGAAGTAGGTATGGTATTCAGAATAACTAATATATAAGATATATGCTGTTAATGGAGATATTCCCTTACTTAAGCGAAACACTAGCTGACTTGAATTTATTGTGTGTATTTCTCAAGGAGAAAGAAATTGCATTCTGACAAAAGAGATGAAAAATTGAGACTTAAGCAATACTGATTAAAGCAATGTACTTGTTTACATGTTACTGTCAAACACATAGGACAAAATCTTAGAGCCATTGTTATTTCAAATAATTTTATTTATCAATTGTTTTTAAAATTATGTTTAAATATTTCAAAGCTTATAAGGACCTTTCATAAAGAGCTCAAATTTATTTCATTTCCTCTGAAATCATAAAAATCTGTTAAAACAAATTTTATTAGAAAAGACAGCTCTCGATAGCAAAATATAGAGAAGCATAATTTATTTTTTTAATGAATAAGTCTTACCTAATAGGGATAAACTACAGGTAATTTAGTACTGAAGCCTCACCCTCTTTCTCTGGATGAAAATGGTGTCAAAAAAGAGACTATATACTGAATTTATATTAGACATTCAAGCAAAATCTACTGGGAAAAAGAATGAGTATTTAAATTGTAAATCAATAATTAACTTAATGCCTTCTCTAAGTCTGATTTGAAAGCATTCCAGAATATAAGTTGGAGGAACCCAGAAATATGGGACTAGCCCATGTGATTCTCCCAAAGCATAGCTGAATGGCTCAAGCAACCTTAGGTTCCTGTGCTCAGAATTGACCAACCTTCCTGTTTGGCCAAGTATAATTGGGAGTGGCCTCCTCAACACTGCTTGTGAGCAAGCCCTCCTGCAAAGGAAACTATCCTACAATATATATATAGCAAAATCAGTTTTGTTTGTTACAGAATATTGAGTTTCTTCTCTGCTTCATCTTGTTCCACATGATTTGCTTTCTCACACTTGACTTTCAGGCAACTTTCTGGGAAAGAATGGTCAAATCTATGTAGGAATTCAGAAATAATGATACTATATTAAACAAGTCTGAAAAAGGGACAACTCAGAATTGTGTATCTCAAGGATTTTCACCCCCCAAAGTAAAAAGTAAAGATAAAAAGCCATGTCAGGTGTAGTTTGATATGACTACATTTCACCAGTTCACATACAATAAATGCTTCATTTGTTAAACTAGGTGCCATAATTAGATATCCATGCCTCTGGGTATATAGGGAAGACTCCATAATACTCCAAATCTACTCCATAATAAATATGTCATGGATTTTGGCTACTTATTTACCTTTATCTTATCTTTCTGCTCTTTGGCAGGCATTTTAAATGTAAATAGTGAAGTTTTTCCAGTCCACTATAGTGAAGGGCTTCACTCTATCTTGTGTTGCTATAAAACTTTGCCTTAAATTTCCTTTACATGTGTGAATCTGTATTGTAGTGTTGTCACTGTATATATCTACACAGGACCATGAGTTCCTTAAAAAAACTGCAGAGTATCTTATTAATTTCTGAATCTCTTGTTTCTGTTCTATTACCTGAAGCTCAGAGGATGCTCCATAAATATTTGCTGAGTATTTCGTGAATGAATCTCTTTTGTTAAGTAAAGAAGCGCTTGCTATAAAATGACTGTCCCAGAGTTTCTAATAAATAGAACATCTTTCAACAAATAATAAAGTGAGACTAGATTTCTTTCTATTTAAAAAATAAATTTGTGAGGGCCAGAGCAATAATATAGTGTGTAGAGTGCTTCTTGCTTTGCATATGGGTACCTGAGGTCTAACCCCAGAAAACATATATGGTATCTCAAACACTCCAGGAGTGATATTTGAGCACAGAATCAGAAGCAGGACCTAAGCACAGTAATGTATGGCTCCCAAACAAGATAAAAACAAATTAAATTACATTTGCTTTATACTTAATTCAAATTACTTAATTATAATTGGGTAAAGTAATACAAATTTACTCACTGTAAATTAATCTACTCCAACCACCCCCAAATTGTTGATGTCCCTTCATCTCTGTCCCTAGTTTCCTTCTACTTTGCCCCCTCCCTCTTCATTACCCTATACCTCAACTCATTCCTTAGTTTAGCAGATGCAATTCCTGTAAGTAGGATCTCAGGAATATGTCAATTTTTAAATAGAAAGAAATTAAGTTTCGCTTTTAATATTCATTTCAGTAGTGTTTTGTTTAATTCCTTGTTTGGCTTCTTTATACACCCATACCAATAGTATCATCCAGTATTCCCCTTCTCTTGTGGTTCACTTCCCAATACACCACGGTTACTTTCATGTCAATAGTACTTTTTCATGTATACAATATTCCAGCACCCCCCCCACCAGAATGTCTGATTTGCCCCACCATTGTACCAGTGACTCTCATCCATCCTATTTTATGGATTCTTGTCAAATATTAGCATCATTGTTGCTGTTTATTTTTTTGGGGGGCCACACATGGTCTCTGACTCTGTCCTCAGGAGTAACTCTGGAAAAGCCATGGGACAGGTATGGGGTGCCAGTGATCAAACTCTGATAGGTCACAAGCAAGACAAGTACTTGGCTTGTTGGACCATATCTCAAGCCCCCACCCCCTTTGTTTTTCTTTGTTTTTTTACCACACCCAGAAGTGCTCAGGAATCACTCCTGGCTTGTGCTCAGGGATCACATCTGGTGGGGCTTGGAGGACCACTGTATATGCAATGCCTTGGGTTAAACAATAGTCAACTGTATGCAAAGCAAACACCTTCTCCTGGTCTGTACTATCTCTGTGACTTCTTTTTAAAATTTTTTTATTATACCACCGGAACATACAATTACAAAGGTGTTCATATTGGTTCTTGGTAATACAGTATTCCGCACCCATCCCTCCACCAGTGCCCCATTTCCACCACCTGTACCCCTCCTCCTCCAGTCCCCCACCTGCCTTAATGCAGGTACCCCAGTTTCCTCTCTTTCTCTCTCTATCTCTCTCTGTCTCTGCATCTCTCTCTGTGACTTCTTAAGATTTTCTTTCTAATGTTTAATGCGCTTGACTTGTCATAAATTAAATATCCATATATCTGAAGGTTTACTTTAGGACTCTAAATTCTAACCCATTGGTCTAAAAATTTGTTATAGTTTAGTGCCCGTTTCAATTATTATATCTTTATGGCATCATATCAGAGAATGAAATGCCTCCTAACTTGGTTTTTCTCAATATTACTTTTTGTTGTCTGAGAATTTTATGATTCTACACAAACTTTAGTAGCAGTTGTTCTATGTATTGAAAATTGCAATTGAATTTACAAAATGTAATCTGTATAATGCATTATGTAGATGATTAATTCAGTAACACTAATCCTTCCAAGTCATGAATATAGAATACGCTTATCTCCTTGGATCTCCAATTTCTATTAATATTGGCATTGTTTTTTTTGACATATTATTCTTTACCTTCTTTGATAAAATATAAGATATTTGATTGTTTTCTAACACAGTTGTAAATAGGATTGACTTTGTTTTCATCTTTTCTCTTCCTTTTTAGATGTCATTATTCAATTATAAAAACCACATATATTAAAATTTTGAATACAAGGAATCACATATATTTGTGTATTGATTTTTATTTTATAGGTTGCCACTTAATTGCATGAGCTCATTGTTTTTAAAGTTTATGGTGGAGTCTTTAGGGTATTCTATGCATCTTAATGATCACAAAGTGGTGATAGCTCAACTTGTTTTCCAAATTGACTCTTTTCTTTTTTTTTCTGGTCTAATTTCTCTGACAAGGATTCCCAACAGCACCTGAGAGACTTTTATTTTCTTGACGTTGAGCATGTTAGTTGTGTATTTGTTGTCATTGGTCTTTATGACATTGAAGTATGTTCCACTACCACAATTTGATTGAAAGATTTTAACATAACCGAGTGTTGATTCTCCTCAAAAGCTTTCTCATTCTCTAAGCACTAGGATTAAATATAATTTTACGTATCCTTTTCTTAATATAATGCATCACATTAATTTATTTATATATGTTGAACTACCTCTGAATTTCTGTAATCCCAGTTGATCATATTATGTGATATTTAAAATGTATTAAAACATTAAATATTGATATTGGAATATTGAGTGTCTATAACAAAGCATGAGCAACCTTGTAAGCCACAGTGTTTATATAAAGTATAAGAGGAAAATTTATATATGTTTGACTAACCTATTCTAGGTTAACTCCAAATTATATTAAAACAGAATTGCTTTAAAAGTTTTATTCCAGGAGTAATTCCTGAGTGAAGAGCCAGGAGTAACTCCTGAGCATCACCGGGTGTGGCCCAAAAAAGCCAAAAAAAAAAAAAAGTTTTATAAATGACTAGTGAAACATGGTTATTACCATAAATTGATCCATAAAATTTAAATAACATACTTTGGGTCAAGAGTTAGAAATGTACATATGTTTATGAGAATAGGCATTTTATTATATTGTATTGAATGTTTGTAAATTTGTATTTATGTAGGTAAAAATTATATGAAAATTACTAATTTACTCTTACTGATTTATATTCTAATCATTCTATTTGCCAGTTCTGAAAGGTTTTTTGGAATAAGAAATATAAAGTGAATTTGTTATGTGCCAACGGGAGTTGGTACTAGGAGGCAAACTGGGGGTATTGATGGAGTGAGGGTCCTGTGGTGATGGTGGAACATTATATGGATGAAACAACTGAATAATGAACTATTTTGTAAATCAGAGTTTTTTAAAATAATGTTAATTAAAAATAAGTGAAATGAAATAAATGTGTTGAATTTAGTCACTAAGCTTTTGTCGAGCATATTTCTGTCTATGTTTATCAAGAGCATCGGTGTATATTTTTCTATTTTAGTAAGGTTTCTCTTATTTACATGAGGACAGTGTTGTTTCGAAAGATTAGGAAATAAGAATTCCTGCTTAATCACATTTCTGGAAGAGCTTTCAAAGAATGGAAAGCAGGTTTTATTAGATAGTGTAGTAGAACTCACTAGAGAACCCATACGAACTTGGGACTTAATATTTAGTAAAACTTTGGTTACTGCTCAAAGGGGATTTTTTTTCTTTTTAATTAGTGAATGTAATTCCTCAGCACTCTGTTAGAATTTGAGAGTAATTATTTGGGTTGCCTCTCTGGAAATAATCACCATAATGCAAGAGTTCGGAAAAGAATTTATGCAATAGAGAATGTTCCTGAAATTATGCTGCTTTCTTCGCGTTATTGGAATGGTATTATGTCAAAAATCTACTTTCATCAATGATCTATTCATCTATGTACCTAACCCCTAGCTACCATGTAATTTCCAAATTGCATGTTTTCTATAGGCTTAGTCTTCTATATTATTAAGGCATCATTATATCAGCTTTTTGCTACAGCTCTCAAATTATATTAAAAAATCCAACTTCTAATATATGACATATGTTTTACATGTGATTATTCTGCAAAAATGAGGTTTCCATTCTAAAGAATAACATGTTATTCCATGGTATATTCTGTATTTAAAATTTTATTTGGAAAGGACAAATTAAGATAATAAGAAATAACAGAAGAAAACAATTTCAACAGTGAGCAATTTTGCCGACATTAAGTAAAAATGAATCTTTTATTGGTAAATTAATTAACTGGTTTTACGAATTACAAAATATGTCATATTTTCCCTATCTCATCTTACCTCTTCAGTGAACAAGTGTAAGCAAAATTATGTTAATGTCTAACTTTAGAAATAACCTTGACCAGATGACCTGTCTGTGACACAGGAAGTTTTTGAAAGCAGCAGTAGACACAGTAGATTATAGCAACTAAGTTCATAACCTCCCATGAGGAGAGATAGAAAATATATCAACTACTTTACTATCTTCCAGACAATACCTTTTGGAGAGCTCAGGTTTTCTAGCAGAGATGTTTTCAAGTCACTTTAAGATAATGAAAAAGAGAAGGACTTACAAAAAGTGCTAAGTATGCTATTATCATCCTTTTACAAGATTCTTAGGTTTCCATTTTCAGCCACTACTTTTCTTTTTTCTTTTCGTGAAAAACAGATTCAGCATAGATTTATTTTCTCTCAATGGCATATGCATCCTTGGCTAATACTTATAATCTATTAAACTCATTGCTTAATATGCAGCAGAGTTGTAGAAAAACTGAAATCAATTGTAAGGTTTAATTTAAAAATAACCTATCATAAGTAAAATGTCTAACCTGACTATGAAACTAAATGAGATTTAGTTTTTTATTAGTTCATATAATGACATACAAAAGTAAATACCTGAAAGAAAACTTTGAGAGTTTAACATTATTTCAGATTATTGTATTTTAAAAGATTTATAAAGATAACAGGCAAGATTTTTGCACACATGCTTATTTTTCTTTCTTTTCCCTCTTTCTCTCTTATACACACATACACACACACACACACACACACACAAGTAAGCCTTAAGTTCTGCAATTGACTTTTAATGAGGCAAATCTCTGAGATTTAGAGTGGAATCCCTAAAGGCCCTCTATCAATTCCTTTCTATTAAGCTAATGACTTAAAAAAATAAATTATTTTAGGGGAAATAACTAATGAGCTTATAACTGTTGTTTTTGCCCTAGTTGAAAAATCTTCAGGCAATACATTTTATTAAGGAATTGTTTTTCATTCATTTCTAGAAATGTGCTTTCCAATTAGCTCATAGTAATAATAATATGAGCTCATGGCTAGGAAAACCTGCTGTGGACATTGTAATTCTTCCACTTGTGTATCAAGTTGTAAAAATTATTCAAAAAGCTTGGGATATACTCACATATTCCATCCATAAGTAGTTTTGTTTAAAAAAATTGTCCTACTTTTTAAATTCAGTTTGTTGTTTAAAAAGTCAGCTTAGTTAAAATTCTGTATCTTATGAATGATGCATTTTTAATCTCTTTATACTTTAAACCTTATTATTTCTGCTTTAAGAAGTGTTCCATTAATATGAATCTTCATTTTATAGAATTTAGTGAACCAACTTCTGTATATATTTTTAACAGTAAATTGATAATTGCTATATTTAATCTATAAATACAAAAATATGTAATTTAGATCCATAATTTTAATAAAAATAATCTACTTTAAGGGTTTGAAAAAGGTGATCAAACGTATTTCTAAATGTTGTCTACTAACATTTAATTTTTTTATTAATAATAAAGTGAAAATTACTCTTTTCAATAAGCATGAAATATGTTCTATTCACAAATGATAATAAAGTGGTAGTATTGTAAAGCTAATTGTGTATATCTATATTATTGAATTCCCTTATATGCAAATGTACTGAAATGATATAAAACAGCACAATTTTGAACATGAGAACAAATTAAATTCTAATGTTTGCATGATATCTGTATGTGTGTGTTCACAGGCCTGTATGCTCAGAGAGAGGGACCTGAGGTGGGCTGGGGAAGGGGGAGGGAACCGAGGACGTTGGTGGTGGGAGATGGGCACTGGTGGAGGGACGGGTGCTGGAACACTGTATGACTAAAACCCATATATGAACTTTTTAATTGTATATCTTTGTAATTGTAAAAATTAAAAAAATAAAAAAATATAAAAAACAGAAATAAATAAATAAATACATTTTCTATTGATTGGTGAAAAAAAAGAAACATGTAAGATGTAAGAAGATACTCCATAAAAAGTTTTTATCTACTTTTTTGGGTATATTTTGTTCTATTTATTTTTAAAATTTTGTTGGATAATATTAAAATCTTGTTTCATTTATTTCTTAAGTGACAGGATTAAACTCTGAGTGTGTAAATACTAGACCAAAATTTCAAATAGCAGCTTGTTGATACAACTTTGATTGTGACTATTTAATGGAAATATGGACAGAGATGAGGAAAGAGAAAAATGAGGGGTTGTAAGGGACTATATGATGACTTTATAATGGAGAACAATCTGCTTTAATATATGTATTCTTTACAGTTTGTGGTATATTATAGCTTTCAGGATTTTCCAATACTAAATATAGTATTCAGTAGGTGGTATAAAATTATTTAAGGGTACTTTTGTGCCATGTTTTAATAATTACATAGGCAATTTTTCCAATATGCATTTTTTAAATGTTTTAGCTCATGGGTTGGAGAGATGGTGCAGTAGATCATAGATTAAAACTGACCCACATTTAATCCCAATCCCAATTAGTTAATCCCAATTAGAGATCACCCTGGCAGGATTAGTACTGCCAGGGTGATCTCTGAGCACAGAGCCAGGAGTAAGTTCTGAGCATGGCCCCAAAACAAAACTAAACAAAATTAACTAATTCCTAGAATTATTTTGTTATAGAATTTTTTTTAATGAAGAGCATGTTTCTGTTAAAATTATTAGGGGCTGGAATGACAGTACAGCATGTATGGCATTTGCCTTGCATATAATTAACCCTGGTTTAATCTCCATCATCCTATATGCTCTCCTTAGCACTTCACAGAGGTAATTAATTACTGTGAAGTCAGGGAGTAATCCCTGAGCATTCCTGAATGTGACCTAAAAAAAAAACAAACCAAAAAAGGACAAAAATCACACACACACACACACACACACACATTTAAACATGAAGCAGTCGCAGTGGCATTATTTTGACCAATTTTGTGGCTGTCCACAAGCACTGAATTTATTTATTAATATTTTAATTGAGCTATTATATGAAGCCATCATTTTATAGTTGCAGAGTTACTATTGCAATCCTTCCATTCCCAGTGTTTCAAGATCCCTCCACCACTATTTCATAGTCCTTTCCCACTCTCTTCTGTACTCCCACTCTGATTTTAGTTCTAGTGCTCAAGTCTCAGAATTTGTTTCCATTGGGAATTTTGTTTCCATTTTTGTTATTTCGTACTCTTCACATGCACAAAATCACCTGCATATTGAGCCAGTTTTTGTCAATAGATAGACATAAATAATAGTTAAATCAATGGAGCATCGCAGAGTCACTGCTAGGACTAGTCACTGCTAGTCACTAATTAATCTGTATAGGATAGTATTTAGATTTGCATTTAATTTCTTTCTTATTATTTTCTTTTTATGATATTCCTTCCACATCCTCCAAAACAGTTCTTTTCTCAAAATACCGTTCTTGGGCAGAGTACGTGAGATTCTTACTAATTCCAGAGTGCACCCATGTTTTTTCATCCATGCAAACTCATCATCAATGTGCTCTGAAAGGAGGGGTGAAGTTTTTAATCTAGCAAAGAAATACCTAATATGAACTCACAAAAAGTGTTAGCACCTCAACCTTTGTGGATATAAATGGTGTTACTATGTTATGTACAGTGATGTTCAGAGATGTATAGAACATCAGGATGATATGTCATGTGATAGAGCACATGCTTGTTTCTGCAAAACTCTGGGTTCTTGCATTTTCCCAGAATGACATGGCCTTAGCACTACCAGGCATGACCTTGGCCTCCAATAGCTCATAAAAAGAAAATCTGACAAGGGAAAAAAAAGATAAAGAGATTTCATTGAATGCTCTTTTGATTATTATTCCCATTTTACAATAAAAATAGTGCATATATACATGCTAAAATATTAGTTTCATTTTTTAATTTATTATTTAAATAATAAATCCAAATTATTACTGCTGACACATTTGGAAATCTTGATTGTAATAAGTTTGGATTATTGAATTGCTATGACAAGACATATATAATATGTTAAATGGATTTTCAGACTTCATAATATGGCAATTAATGTTTAAATCCCAATAGAAAAGTTAATTAGGATGTAGTTTAATCTGCCACAGATGTTATAAAACAAACAAATCAAGTTGTTCATACAATATGCCTGTGATCATAAAGGAATTTTTCATTAAGTTCAAGGGAACAAAATAGTGTCAGTTCAATTTTTTTTGTTTATTGGTAATTAGTATGACCCATATTTCAATTCAGTTGCTCCTGCACTACAATTTTAATTGAGATTACTGTTTTTGAGATGTTGTTAGTGGGTGATCATGGTGATGATAGTGGTAGAAACAAATATTTGTTGCATTGCCAAGAAACACACAGGTTTTCCAATGTAGGGGACATTTCATTTATTTCTTTTATTTTAATACCAGTAATCACACCTAGTGATTACTGAAGCTCTTGGTAAGGAAATCAGAACCGAGGATTTCAAACACACAAGGAAGCTATGACCTCTACCTACTGGTATCATCCCATGGTCCCAAACACTCCCCTTTTTTATTGATCCCATTCTTTAGCATTCTATCTGTATATAGTCTATAAACTAGACTAAAAAAACTTGGAACCTTTTCTAAATTTTCAAAAATTCCATGTGAAATGGAAGGGCATAATTAGGATTTAAAATGAAAATTTAAATTTGCTTTGAAATGAACAAATTTGCTGTTTCAAATAATAAGTGTAAAGTTTTGGAGATGAGTTAGTTAACTGAATAGTTAATAGTCTCAGCATACATTTTGTTGCAGTTCTGAAGTCTACTGGGTTATAGAAAGCTTAGAATGTATTATTCTCGTGATTATAAAATCATTTCCATTGACCTACTTATTACAGACTTCATTATTCCTGTGTAACATTAAAGATGACTATAAATGTTTCACCTGGAGATGAAGTCCCTGAACGCTACCCTTAAATTTTGGTGTCCTCTGACCAGTGCGGAAAGAGAATATGGCAGTTGATGCTACTTCCAGGCTCAGATCTTAAGATTTGTAGCTGCCCCTGTCTTTGGAACACTTGATTTTGGAACTTGGTATCTACATTATGAATAGGACCGATGAGGTGTTTTGATTAGGGCCATATGAATAGACAGCAATGCTTCCAGCTGAGCTCTTGAGAATCATCCAACTCTATTGTATGATCAATGTGAATGGCCTCTCTTGGAAGTGAATACTCCATTCCCTAATACAGCTGCTCATCTGATGCAACATGGGACAGACATGATTCATTCCAGTCACTTCTGTTCAAATATTAGATTGATGAACAAAATGAATGCTTGTAGTTTAGGCAGTCAGCTTTAATGGGCTATGTAATAAAAGCAGATGTTAATTATTTTAGTCTGAAAATAGAGAAATGTAAATAGCTGTCTTCAGTGTTTGAAACAAAGACAGCCCCAGGGGTTATACTAAAAGATGCTTGAAAGAATCCTAAGCTGATAATATTTGCCTAAACCGAGTCTAATGCTATTGTGAAATGAAGTCAGATTAATAAATTCTAGGAGTAAAATTTCTGGGCAAGATTATTGAAGGAAAGGAGGTGAATGGATTTCAAGCAAACAATTGCTAGGGTGCATTACTATCTCTATATTATCTTTTTGATAGATACATTTCATTTTTAGTTAATATGAATATTGAAAATTTTATAAAGGTCTTTAGTCATAAAACTAAGAAGGAGCTAATAGAGGAGCTGCTGATTAAGTGCACAATGCTCGTTCAAGACACCACTACATGAACTCCTTGCTCAAAACAAATGAAAATGATTCAGAAATTCTGCTAATATTTCCATTGGGCTCGTTTATGAAATAAACGACTGGATTCCAAGGGATGTCAAAAGATCACGTGGCCGCCCACCTACAAGATGGTCAGACTTCCTTGTCAAGACCCTGAAGGAACGATTTGAGGCTCTTCATATTCCTGAATCAACCAGATGCCATTGGGCTACATTGGCACGTGATAGGGTCCAATGGAAATGTTACTGGTGCCCGCTCGAACAAATCTATGAATAACCGGATTCAAGTGAAGTGATCAAGTGAAGTAACTTTAGGTAAGCTACTTAGTTTCTTAACTTTTTATTATGTTCTTTGTAAGGATTTATATAAAAATTATGATACAAGAGATAATGTAGTATTGCATATACTACGAAAATAAGTTGACATCATTTTCAAACTGTCATATTTGTTATTTGCCTTTTTGAGATTTGGGGCCAGCCACAACTGGTAGAGCTCGGGCTTACTCCTGGCAGGCCTTGGCGGACCACCTGGGCTTCCCGGAATCGGACCCTGGTCAGCCACATGGTCTTCACCACGCACTTTCTCTCCTGCCCAAGCCTCTGGTTCTCTCTTGCACATCTTTTTTTTTTTGGGGGTCACACCCAGCAATGTTCATGGCAGAGCCTAGCAAGCTACCCGTGTTATATTTACTTGTTATGCCAAAAGCTAGTAACAATTATGGACCTCAGTTCCATGACCTAAAGAATAGTTTGAGGCTCTTCCTGTCCCTGGAGCAAGCATATGTCCTTTTACACTTGCTTGTGACAGGACTAATGGAGATGTTACTAGTGCCCACTCGAGCAAATTGATGAACAATGGGAAGACAGTGATGAATATTATATGATGTTCTGTTTATAAAAATATAAAGTTTTAACAATCTGAAATTATAAATGATATTTTTAGTATGTGTACACTTAAAGTTGAAAAAGACTGAAAAGCAATATTTCAAGCAATTCACTCATACATATATAGTAGCTAAGTGGTAGACATGCAAGCATACAAAGAAGAGCTCCTGCATCCCTTTAATTGAGATAATATGCTGGGGCCATCACTGTGCACAGCCCAGGAGTTGGAATCTTGATGTTTCATCTTTCTAGTATACATATAAGAAAAGATACACGGACAATACAACAGAAAAGATTCAATTTCCTGGAACTTCCTAGATCTTGGGCTACTATAGCTATAAAAATATTTTATTGTGTCAAGTTTTTTAAAAAAGAAAATTCAACAGAAAATTAGAAACATTTTGTAATTCTACTATTTTAATCAAGATATTGAGTTGAACAACCAGGCCGAGTGTCTCCTAAATTATTTTTGCAGAATTTTCATTTTCAAATGTTTCTCAGTTGTTCTCCAAGATCCTGAGACACAATAAAAATTGGGACTGGTGTCAGTTATTTCAAATTAGAATTGTTTCTTCATTGTTATGTCTCTCTTGAACGATCTTATCATTTACCCTAAATCATTTTTGTGTGCTTTCTCTAAGATTTCTTGTCATGCTCAGCAGCAAGGCGGACTAAGTCCCCACACCGCCAACACCCCCACTGCCATTCCCACATTCCAACAATTTCCACCACGCCT
The DNA here is from genome assembly GCA_021461705.1 of Cryptotis parvus. Classification (NCBI taxonomy): domain Eukaryota; kingdom Metazoa; phylum Chordata; class Mammalia; order Eulipotyphla; family Soricidae; genus Cryptotis; species Cryptotis parvus. Next base: position 20,020 of record JAJIBD010002231.1, read on the forward strand.
ACCTATGGAGGACTCCATCTATTCTTAACCTAAGAAAATGTAGACTGGTTTATAATAATTTTAATGAGAACATTTTATAGATATAGTGTTTTAACATCACGTCTTCCAAACCATAGTGATCCCACCACCCTTCTCCCCCAAAACCCTGTAATTTCTATAGTAGTGCAGTTTTATAGACTCTTACAGGATTTTGTTGTCATTGGCCATTTGTTATTCCTATACTATGTCTCCTTATATCTCACTTTGCTTTAGACACTTATGTCATACTTAGTTATGAAGACTGAGTCAGATGCTAAAAATGTTAGCTAATATGAATTTGATTTATTGCTTTAATTTTTTAGGGCACAGTATATATGACTTTAACTGAATCCCCCAACCCCTTTCTCTCCTTGTTGTTTCATTAACTGTGTTTGAGAGGCGTTTCACACACGTTCATTGGGGATCACATTTTGTCATTGTAAAGCTACTGCACATTCTGGTTGGTTACCTCTGGAAGTTTCTATGGTGCCTACACCCATGATCATTGTGCATTAGCCTCTTATATTTATGGAATTATTGAGCTTATGGTTGTCACTTTCACACACTGTACTTGTCAGACCTGACAGTGTGATAGGCAAAGAGTAGCAAGGACTATACTTGATGCATCTAGGCAGCATGGGGGATCAAGCCTGGGTTTTTGCTTGCAAGTGAAGCCCATCTGTTGTCACTGCTATGTCCCTGGGGTCTTTAAATAGATTTGACCTAAGAATTAGGGATGGGGACTTGATAGCCTACACCTGCTTCAATTCTTCCAGATTATAATATCTGTTTTCACACTTAATTTAAGATGAGTAATGCTTAAGTAGGATTCTTATTAAGATGTTATTCTAGATACTACAAATACACATACTCATATATGCACTTGACTTATTTTGTTAAAAAGCAAAGGTAATTTTATGCAATATAATTCACATAGTATAACTCCTGTTTCATGTACTGAAATATTTCTCAAGATAAATTTAGTTATATTTGGCCAAGTCTACCTTTATCTAAAACTGAATAAAGAAAAGGGCCTTGACCTCCATAGAATTATTTCTTATACAGTTGCTATAATTTTTTCCACTCCTTGTAATTTAAATTGCAACAGTTGCAAATGTCTTTGGAGCACTGGTGGGATGTAAAGGTTAATTTTTCCGCAAATTGAAATATCCAGCTGTCCCTATGATAACTGAGAAAGCCACGGAATAAGTGACTTCAATGAAAATTACATCATGAATATTAAATGGTAGTTTTGATAGGTTTATTTGTAGCTATGTCTACCTGGATATATAGAAGAAATAGGCTGAAGAAAATTGTATGTCTTGAACTGACATTGTGCTCTTAATAATGTTGAATCAGTTCAGATTGTATGCATAGAGTTTAACCAGTGTTACTCCCAGAAGAAATAACTACTCCAAGAAGTTTTTATTCATGAGGTATGGACCCATATGGAGGAATAGAGGTAAAAGAAGGACATAGTCCTTATACAACTTATGTGCCTTAGACTTAAAAATTCAGTTCCTTTACTACTCATTCCCGGTGAGCTATTTGAGTTAGTTATTTGCTTTTTTGAATCTAAGATTTTGTTTTATAAAATAGGAATATGTGTTCTACTGGTAGGTAATTGACAACAGGCTCACCCCTCCACATGTATATTAAAACGAGAGACAAGATATTATGATCAAAACAAAAGGCAAAGCCCTAAGAATCAGCACTGGAACACCGCTTAGTCTGAGTACTAACTCTGCTGCTACCAATATATCCATCCAGTATTGTCATATTACTAATTAAAAATGCACTTTCCTGGCCAGGGATGTACCTCAGTACCCTCAGTACCGGGGTACCATCCTCAGCACTGCTCTCTTCCACTCCACCCACCCAAAAAGAAAATTAGTGTCTGACTTTTAAGAGCTCTTACTGGTATAATTCATTTGAATGGTTGGGTTTAGAGAAACAGTGTGGGAATAACGTGCTTGCCTTGCCTTGCATGCTATTCACCTCTGTATGGCCAGTACCCCAAAAGGCTCCTGAGCATCACTAGGAATAATTTCTGAGCACAGAGCTAGGAGTAAGCCCCGAGCACTGCACTGAGAGACTTAGTCCCAAACAAAAACAAAAACAAAAAAAATAAAGTGCATATAAGATATTCCAGCACATTTTAAGGATTTTAAAAGGATTTTGTTGTTTTAGTTGCCGTTTAGTTTTCTTTTAAGTGGGGTTGGTTTGATTATTCCTGGTGCTGCTTGGGGATCAAGCTTAGTGGGAATTGAACCTGTGTCAACTGCAAGGAAGGCAAGTGCCTGAATGCCCATATTATTCTTCAGCCTAGGATTTTAAATGTTAAACAACAGCAAAACTTTTATTTCAATGAACAAGATGATTATTAAAAGATGAGTTGATAAGAATCAATGGAAGATAATAAAACAAAAACCACAAAGAACAATGATACCATCGTTAAAGCTTAGTATCCAATTTCCTGAGAACACAATACCCAACTAAAGATGTTATCTTAGGATGTAAGTGAGCATCTCATGTTCTTAGACATATACAAAATGTGCCTGTCTTCCAATGTTATACAAAGATCTGAGTATCCATAGGACTTGGACATTCAGTGCTTTGTAACATCTAAATACATAGTAAAATGTTTAAATCTTCCAATCTGAGGACACAACTTCAATGAATTGATATTATACATGATTTTTTCTTTAAAAAATCTCTTCTACTTATTAAAAACCCCTAAACCACAAGCCCATTTTTTTCATGAATACTCCTTTAATTAAAATTCCTGCATTCCCATGAATATTTGTTTAATTAAAATTCCAAAGTGAGAATGTAAATAAGAAAATCTAGGTTCTGTTAGAAAGCAAAGATAATGAAACTTTCATTGCATTTCAAATTATGAGGTTGATTTTGACTACCAGTAGGGAATATTACATATGTCATAGTAATAAATGGACTACAGTTGCATGCCCTTGACTATATGCTATAATAGTGTAAATGCTAATGTCTGTTGCACTAAGCACATTGAAGAAATAAAAGTATACTATGGGATAAATATTCAAGATTTTGAAATTTTATAACACAACACTGAAGATATATTGCTAATATTTTTTTTCTGATTTTTACCTTTTGGGGATAGTTCAATCTGACTTTTAAATTATATTAATATAAATCTTAGTATTTGTTCATCTCTGGGAATTTCTATTGATAATTAACAAAACAATTAGCATAGCAATATTATATCAAGTTGTTTTTAAGTTACTTTCTTTGCTTTGGGCCACAATGATGGTGCTTCAGGCTTATTCATGGATCAGTGCTCATGGATCATTCCTGGTAGGACTTGAGGAACATATGTGGTGCCAGGGATCAAACCCAGGTCAGTTGCTTGTAAGGCAGGTCTACTTATGGTAGTGGTGCTCTAGACCCTAAAATGACTTTTAAATTGATCAAAATCAATTTACTTTGATTTTATAAATATCTTATTTATCTTATTTATTTACCTGTTTATCTTATTTATTTATAATTTATAAATATTTTATAACTGTTTTAAACAATCATGCTAGTGTTTATTTCTAAAACTTCTTGCTCTGTTTATGTGTGGCTTATGAGTAAAAATATGCTTATAATCAGATCTTATTTGTAGTCTCATAAATTTGGAAAAGTTTAATTCAAAATGAATAAGATTTAATTATGTATCTTATGTAAATTAATACTAGTCACAAAGGAAGAGGTTAATACCTGGGAATTTTGGTACAAAATTATTTTAAGATTACCATAGAGTTTATAAATAATTAGAATAAATATGTAATCTATGCAATAAAATTGATCTGTTGCAAAGTACTTATAATGTATTGTCATTTATGCATATTCACTGTCACTGTCACTGTCTTCCCATTGTTCATCAATTTGCTCGAGTGGGCACTAATAACATCTCCATTAGTCCTGTCACAAGCAAGTGTAACCAAAGGGCATCTGCTTGCTCCAGGGACAGGAGGAGCCCGATACCATTCTTCAGGTCATGGATCTGAGGTCCATAATTGTTACTAGCTTTTGGCATAACAAGTAAATAAAACATGGGTAGCTTGCCAGGCTTTGCAGTGTAGGTGTTATAGTCTCACTAGAAGGCTCTCATCTCAAGCATTAACTGATGAAACTTAAAGGGGGAAGATCAGGTTTTCTCTTGGATGGAGATCTGAGGTACTATGGAACCTATATGTTGAGAATGACTGCATGATGTGTGGTTTGCTCTCGCTTCTTGCTAGGCTTAGTGGTATCAGTTAGAACCTGTCTAGAGTAATAGTTGGAAATGGTAACGCTAGACTGAACCAAGTATTGAAAGTAGGTGAAGGGATACACATGATAACACCTCAGTGTAGGTATTGCATACCATAATGTGCAAAAGGAGAGAGACAGAGAGACAGAGAGAGAGAGAGAGAGAGAGAGAGAGAGAGAGAGAGAGAGAGGAAAAGTGCCTGCCACAGAGGCAGGTGGGGGGGGGGGGAATATTGGTGGCGGGAACACTGTATGACTGAAACCCAATCACGAACAGCTTTGTAATGGTTTATCTCATGGTGATATAGTAAAAGTTTTTTAAAATGGGCGATTATGCCGTACCCCACGTTGATCCAATTCCCCAGCACTGTGATTGCCCAGAGCATGAATATTACCGGGTGTCTCCTGCCCCTCAGCATCACAGCCTGTGGCTCTGGGGGTCTCCCCGCAGTGCAGCAAGCCCTGGGTAGCAGCATTGAACCATCCAGGCTACTTGGCCAAGGTTTGTCAGGAGTAACCCTTGGGGCTCCAGGGCACTGCTTGAATTCACCCCCCAAAAAATGATAAAACAGGTGATGGAGGTAGTCCGAATGACTAGGCTATTGGGGAGTTAATAACTGCATAAGAACTCATTGCAAATGGTGACTCCATTGTTTTCTTTTCAGATGTCAATGTTTATAGCATAGGGAATCTTGTGTGATTATTCACTCTCCAGTTGGGACAGCAAGCTCAAGTTCCGATAAATTAAGACCATGTGAGGAGATTCAGTCTTGAAAGTTCACTTTTGGGGAGTACTAGAGTGAAGAGATATGAAGCCTGCTGTCTTGGGTTCTGGGCACAGGTGTACCCATTACCCTTAGAAGAAATAATAATAAAACTGCAAACAACACAAAATGTCTATGTAAATTAAGAAATTATTTTAATATGTTCAGCATCATTTTAGAATACTCTATCAACCATATGACACTAAGATCATTCATATACCATTGTATCGAACATGTTGATACAATGCTATATGAGTCATAATTTCATTTTAAATAATTTCAAGTTAATTTTTATAAATAAAAATACATTAATTTTGCTTTGTTTTGGCCTGTTTTGGGCAGGTTAGTCAAAATACTGTTTTACTCATAAATTAATAAATGCATATTTGTATTATCTGAGGATCTTTGTTTCATAATGTTAAATGAACATTCATTAGCTTGAAATATCTTTTACATATCTCTAAAAGGAAAAATTATTTTACTTGCAAGGACTTAAACTTATAATTATGCTTACATTTAAATTTCTTAATAAATAATCTCTTTCAAAATAAGCATTTTAAAATTGTAAAACCATCTTCATATTATTTACCATTGATAATGACCCTGGGAATACAGTGAGTAGCTATTATTGGTCTCACCTTAGATCTGACATCATAGAATCTCTAAAATATCTTGCAACTTATATAAGATGGCTGAGCTAATGTTCAGGGATGTTTGATGATTTAACTATAACTTCAGTGCTTTTCCTATGTTTTAACATCCATTTAAAACAATATTCAATAAAATATGAATTGATTGATATCAAATAATATGCAGTCTCTTGTGTTTGCATAAATTTTAACTAATATTGAAGGAACAAAGAATGATATATATTTACTTTGCCAATTAAAATTAAAATGCCAACCTGTATGTATGTAATTATAACTATGTTTAAGCAGCAATCTGTCGCCTTAGCATTTGAAATTAGATTGTAAATAAAGAAGTGACATTTGTGTCCTTACACGCCAACTGAAACAATAAAGACAGCTATTAACTATATCAAGAAACAAAATCGTTTTGATGTTTTCCTATAATATTAATCATTATAGGGATAAAGGCAAATGGCAGTTTTCTAATTATCATTCAGAATGTTATTCTACGTAAGTTAGTAATCAGTCTTTGTTTCCTCATTGCACTAATCTGCAAAGAAAAAATATTTTCCTTTTAGAGGAAGCTTATTTGAGCCCTATAACTCATTCTGGGCTTAAAACAAATACCATAGATAAAACAAATATCATAACAATACTTTATATCATACTGTAAAGTATGATGGCCACACCTTTAAAAATAATTTCAGGGGCTGGAGCAATAGCACAGAGCAATTTGCCTTACCTGCCCTATCTGGGTTTGATCCTCGGCAACCCTTATGGTTCCCCAAGCACTGCCAGGAGTAATTCCTGAGTGCAGAGTCAGGAGTCACCCTGAGCTTCACAGGTTGTGACCCCAAAGCAAAAAAAATAATAATAATTTCAGTCTGCATAATTATATCCATTAATGAGTTATTTTTGCTCTTTGTTTTTATTAGTTTGTTTTGGGAGGACACACCCTGTGATGTTTGACTTACTCCTGACATTCCAGGCAACAATTCTGATGGTTCTCGGGTGAACATCAGTTGCCAGGAATTGATCCTGGGTTAGCTGTAAAATAGGCAAGCATCTTACCCACTGTACTTGGGTTTTTTGTTTGGTTTTGTTGTTGTTGCTATTATTTTACTATAAAAAGAAAACAGAACAGGAGAAATTTATTTTATTTTTTTATTTTTTTTTTAATTTTTGCTTTTTTGGGTCACACCCGGCAATGCTCAGGGGTTACTCCTGGCTCTGCACTCAGAAATTACTCCCTGGCGGTGCTCGGGGACCATATGGGATGCCGGGATTGAACCTGGGCCGGCATGGGCTGGCCGTGTGCAAGGCAAACGCCCTACCCACTGGGCTATCGCCCCACTGGCCCTGAGAAATTTATTTTAAAAGAGAGAATCTTCTAAGGCAATCTAATGTTCTTTACACAGAAAATTAGCTTGATTTCTCTGGATTACTGAAATCAATTGAAAAAAACAACAAAATATATAGAAGCTTATTCTCTCAGTTACATATGTAATATAAATATAAGATCAGAATAACATCATTTAAAACTCTATTATTTTGCGCTGAGTAAAATTCAGTAAAACTCTGTGCATATCATGTTTTTACCTTGCAATATGAAGTTTCTCACTCTATTCCAAGGTTATTTTCATGTTACTCTCCCAAAGAGCTTCCTTTATATCTGGATGCTAAATCTTTCCCATCAATTTGAAGTGAGTTACATGTGAGAATCCAGCTTTACCATACTGTATCCAATGTTTATTTAATACAGAGAAAGTATGACAAGATTTATCACAAACATCAGCATCTCAGAGACATTAAAAGTTGAAGCAGGTAGAGTTATTCATTTAAAATAATCAAGGCTTGGTCCATGTCTCCTTGTTTTCATCTATATTGAAGTTGTTCAACTCGGTGGTATCTGCCATTTCATGCTTCTCCAATAAGTTAGTTGAAAAGTGAGAAAAGTATTCTCAGCTTTTAGTTACTTTTATACAAGACCCACAATGGTGCTCTTCAGGAAATTTTAGTATTTTCACAGATGGAAAATTAAGTAATTTATGTTGTCGTTTTTTGGATAATGAGAAATCATATTGAATTTGATTCAGTTTTACTTATCACACCTGGGTAATTTGGAGTATGATTGACTGCATTTCTTTCCTGACACCATTTCATTCTCCCATCCCTCTTTTTCTCTCTCACTTTTTAGTTTCATTTTTGTAGGGAAATACCAGGTTACAAAATATTTTTTGAAAATACTAAAAATTTCAAAAGAAACATCATCCTTTATCACATTGTTCCCCAAACCTAAATCTTGTTACTAAAAAGCATCGCAAATAAACAATAGAAAAACATGTTTCTCTATTTCTCTGAGCTTTTCTTATGAAATGAGTTTTTAGTTATTGCTGATAGTGTTGTGTTTTGTTTTTTGGGTCCACACTCAGTGATACTCAGTGATTCCTAGTTCTGTGCTCAGGATATACTACTGGAAGTGCTTGGGTCAGTACAAAGTGCTGGTAATCAAAACAGGTTCAGCAGTGAATGAGTATAACTGTTTTAACCCCTGTATTATCTCTCCAACTGCAAAAATGTCATTTTTATAAAATGTTTTAAGAAGTTTTGGACTTACAGAAATTAAAAACATGCTCCACTGAGTTCCAAGATATTCTTCCCTATTGTCAATATCTTACATTATTTGCAAAACTTATTTTAATTGATAAGCCAATTATTAAAATACTGTAATGTATAACATTATTCCAATATTATAATGCATAATGCTTTTTTTATTTTCTATTAAATTTAATTCAGCATGGAACACTAGATTTATGCACAGAATACTTTACAAAGTTACATTTAATTGTCAATTTGCTACAGGCTTCACTGGACTTTAATACTTTCAAAGAACTTTTGAATTTTTGATGACTTTTGCCATTTGGGAAAAAAATAGAAAAATATTCTGTCATATTTGGTTCTGTTTATTCTATATTTAAAGGAACATGATCCAGGAAATGGTAACAGGATATTAGTGGTTGTTTATGCCAGTAGAGTTAAAAAACCCAAGACGCTGTTATTGATAGAGTGATATAAATGTTATTTAAACTTAATAATTGAAGGATATAGCTATGTTATTACCATGCCATATACATTATCCAAATGTGTTTTGAAGATTTGAAGTGATTTTTTACCTTCATGGAACTGAAATCATTTGGGAACAACACATTTGGAAAAATTATAAGCTGTATTTATATTCACATCTGTCTAAATTATGAGTACTATTCAAGAGCACCGTAGTTACATTGTTTTTCTCCAAAGATGTTCAACCTTGGGAAATTGGTCAAAGAAGATTTTTTGAGCCTAACTAAAGTAGCTGTTTGAAAATACTATAATAAAAGTATCACTTGGGTCGTCCATTTAAATTCAGTTTTCTGAGTATCTGTATTTTAAGAATATAATCTTATAGATGATTTTTCAGATGCAAGGTGGAGGATGTGTGGGCTAGGTTTTGGATATGAAGAATGCTAAATTTTAGGTAAACTTTGCGCCATGAATTTAATAAGATAAATATCTCTACCAGAGTATAACCAATAAGCATATAATGATGAAAACAACTTTGCAGTGAATCTCAATATTATATAAGATTATGTTACCTGACTTAAATGATCTAAATTGAATGACAGATAAATCTCGATGGCTTCATCTACTTTATAAATTGTTTGCATTCTATAGAGGATCAAAATATTTGATCTATTGATAGTTTTTGCTTTTATCACACCTTAAACATAATTAGCAGAAATTAAATAGAATTTATGATTTCTGAGATAATAGGGAAATGACACAATTTGGTACACAATAATAAATAATACTGCCATATTACATACTAACAGTAGGTAATACTGCTTACATACTGAATATTTATTTTAGAATATATCTATTTCTTACAGCAAGAGAAAACAGTTTAACAAATTCTGAACTGTTTGTGAAGTTGGTGTGAGCATAGCACAGTACATTGAAGGAAACATAAGTTCAGTAACTAGTAATAACATTTTATTCTGATAAAATATTGTTACTTATTAAGTAAAGATATGAGTAACTTACAATTGATTTTCATCCTGAGATCTAATTCTTATTTATGCAAATGTATCCTAATGGCTTTAAAATAAGGAGAACAAGGGTTTTATTTGAATTACAGTATTATAGAACAAGCGATAGTATCTATTAAACACTTAAAGCACATTTCACTTCTTTTTTTAAATATTTTATTATACCATCGTGAGATATACAATTACAAAGATGTTCATAAGATGTTCATATTTGGGTTTCATTCATACTGTGTTCCAGCACCCATCCCTTCACTAGTGCCCATCTCCCACCATCAATATCCCCACTTCCCCCCACCTCCCCTAGCCTGCCTCTATGGCAGGTTCTTTATTTCTTTCACTTTCTCTCTCTTTTCCTTCCCTTCCACATTGTGAATTACAATACATACATTAAGAGGTGCGAATATTTTTGCCTGTATTTAATGTTCAGTTCTAGGTTGGTATTAGCACTTTCGACAATTATTAGAACATTGCTCCATTCTCTGTCTTACCTAGCCTCTGACTTCCACACGTTTGTGGATAATTTCCACCTTTGACCAGACCTCCTCATCCATGTTTTGCTTGACCTTGGATATTGGTATCATAATATGTACTTATATATATTTAGTCATGCCAATAAATGCAGTCATCCTATATCTGTCTTTTTCCTTCTAGCTAATTTCACTCAACATGATCCTCTCCATATCCATCCATTTATAGGAAAATTTCATAACTTCACTTTCCTAACAGCTGCATAGTATTCCATTGTATAGATGTGCCAAAGTTTCTTTATCCAGTCATCAGTTCTTGGGCACACTTGTTGTTTCCAGATTCTGGCTATTGTGAATAATGCTGCTATGAACATAAAAGTAGGGATGGTGTTTCCGCTGCATACACCAATGGAGGGATGGTTGTGGAACATTGTATGGCTGAAACCAGATCATTAACAGCTTTGTAACTGTGTGTCTCATGTTAATTTAATTAAAAAATAATTTTAATAAAAGAAATTAAAAAACTAAAGGTGGATTAAACTTGCAAACTCCTCATCACAATTCCAAACTAAGGAAAGTCAGTTCTAATGTAATTCATCTCCTGATGAAAATGGCAGCAATTTGTGAGACTAAACCTCCTGTTGTTTGGATTATTGTTACTTTTTTGGGTGCCTAATGAATCACTGTGCAATATTTCATTGCATGTGAATTTATGCAAATTGACTATTAAACTAGGGGTGTTATTTTAGTCAAATCAATCAGATATTCTATTTGAAACGATAATGTAAGCATAATTGATGGTGCATAATTAATGATTAACTAAAGATGCAGATAATTAAATGATAAGTAGGTATGAAAAGAGGGAGGATCCAAGAGACTAGGCTATAAACAAGAAAGTGGAGAGAACTACTCCATTTCCTCAACTCAACCATTCTCCATTTCAACAACTGAACCTATTTGACTACATCTTTTTACTAAATCCAAATCTTGTGAACCTCAAACTTGTTCATTGCTTTCTAATAGAGATTATGAGGTGAATGAATATATTGCTGTTATAGAATACTGACTAGGTTGCAATCCTTTTTCTTTTGAATTTGAACTAATACTAACTGAACTAATACTAACAAGATACATAATCTATGCAATGTGCCAATTTTTCTGAGATTCACACTCTTAATTTAGAAAGTAATTGTTATTTTATAGTACCATGTACATAAAGATAGTGTGAGAATTAAATCAAGGTTTAATTAAATCAATATAAAAATAGAGAGGTTATATGAAAGTATACTATATGCTAAAAATAAATACCTGTTATCACCATAATGATAATTTTTTAACTAACGTTATTTTTTCTTTCTGGCAAAAATATAAATTTATTTTTGCATTTCAAGTGTTCTGTTATCTTGAGCTGAGAATACTTGTTAAAATATGAATAACACCTAAAGTATATGACGAAAGAGATATAAAATAGACTATTAAAATTAAAAGGTCTGGACTGGACAAGTGGTATAGCATGAAGCCACCTGGAATTTAATCCTCGCACACTAAGTTGTCCCGGGAGCCCCTTCAAGTATGATCCCAGAATGTAGAGTCAAGAGTAAGGCTTGAATATCACTGGCCATGATCTCAAAGCACAATTTTTTAAAAATTTTTCTTGTAACATTGTGAGACATACAATTACAAAGATGTCCATGATTGGGTTTCCATCATACATTGTTCCAGCATGCATCCCACCACCAGTGCCCTATTCCCACCACCAATATCCCTAAATTCCCTCCCCTCTTCCCAGCCTGCCTCTATAGCAGGCATTTTTTATTCCCCCTCTCTCTCTCTTTCACTTGCTCGCTCTTACACATTGTGACTTGCCCTACAGACATTTAGGGTTTATCATGTCTCATATAAATACATTTTTTGTGCATTCAATGCTGAGTTCTAGTCTGGTATTACCATTTTCCACAATTAGAAGAATACTGGTATATATTTATATCCCACAGATGAGTGCAGTCATTTTTTATCTGTCCTTTTCCTTCTGACTAATTTCACTCAGCATGATAGTCTCCATGTCAATACATTTGCAGGAAAATTTCATGACTTCATCTTTTCTTATAGCAGCATAGTATTCCATTATGCAGATGTAACATAGTTACTTTTCGCCAATCTCTGTTCTTAGGCATTCAGGTTGTTTCCAGATACTGGTTATCGTGAGTAGTGCTGTGATGAATATCAAAATGCAGATAGTGTTTCTTTGTGTTTTTGTGTATGCAGACTATATTCCCAGGATTGTCATTGGTGGGTCAAATGGGAGATCAATATTAAGTATTTGGAGGAATGTCCATATTGTTTTCCAAAAGGACTGGACCAGTCAGCACTCCCACCAACAGTGGATGAGAGTCCCTTTCTCCCCACATCCAGCACTGGTTGTTATTACTGTTTTGGATGTGTGCCAGTCACTTCAGTGAGAGATGATGCCCTCATTGTTGTTTTGATTGACATCTCCCTGATGATTAATGATAAAGAGCACTTTTTCATATGCTGTTTGACCATTCAAATTTATTCTTTTTGGAAATTTCTGTTCACTTTTCTCCCCATTTTTTGATGGTTTTGGTTGTTTTTTATTCCTTGTAAATTTCTACCAGTACCTGATATATCATGAATATTAACCTCTTATCATATGGGCATTGGGTAAATAATCTTTTCCAGTCTGTGGGTTGTCTCTGTATCTTGTTTATTTTGAGGTGCAGAAGATTTTCAGTTTTATATAATCCCATATGTTTATATATACTTCTATTAAATTTGTCAGTGTTGTTTCTATTTTGAAGATGCCTTTAGCTTTGATGTCGTAGAGCATTTTCCCTACGTTTTCTTTGATGTTCCTTATAGATTCATATATGATGTTGAGTTCTTTAATCTATTTTGATCTAACTTTTGTGCATGGCATTAGAGGGAGGTTTAAGTTTATTTTTACAAGTACCTACCCAGTTGTGTTAACAAATTTGTTGAAAAGGCTTTCTTTGCTCCACTTAATATTTTTGCTCATTTATCAAAGATAAAGCAATCGTATATTTGAGAGTGGCTCAGGATATTCCATTCTATTCCTTAGTTCTATGAGTCTGTCTGTATACCAATACCATGCCTATTTAGTTACAATTGCTTTGTAGTATCATTTGAAATTGGAGAAAGTGATACCTTCCATCATCTTTATTCCAAGGATTACTTTAAATATTTGTGAGGGTTTATTACTTCATACAAATATCAGAAGTATTTGGTCAATTTCTTTGAAGAATGCCATGGGTATCCTTATAGGGAACACATTGAATCTGTATAAAGCTCTCATTTTGGCAATGTTAATTCTCCCAATATGAGCAGAGATTATGTCTCCATTTCCTCAGATCGTCTTTTTTATTTCTTTAAGCAATGTTTTGTAGTTTTCCTGTACAGATCCTTTACATTCTTAGTCAAACTAATTCATAGTTATTTGATTCTTCTCTGGCACAATTGTGCATTGGATGGTTTCTTTAATATCCTTTTCATCTCTTTCATTATTTGCATATAAGAAAGGCATTGAATTTTGTGTATTGACTTTGTACCTTGCCTCTCTACTTAAGGAATCTATTGTTTCTAGTAGCTTTTTGTTAGAGAGTTTAGTGTTCTCTATGTATAATATAATATCATGTCATCCGCAAATAGTGACAGCTTGACTTCTTCCTTTCCTATCCGGATACCCTTAACATACTTTTCGTTGCTGATTGCTATGGCATGTATTTCCAGTACTATATTGAATAGAAATGGTGATTTTGGGCAGCCTTGTCTTATCCCTGATCTCAGGGGGAAGGCTTTCCATTTTTTCCCACTGAAAATGACCCTCACTGTGGGCTTGTAGTAGATAGTTTTGACTATATTGAGGTAAGTTCCTTCAATTCCCATTATAAGGAGTTTTTATCATAAATGGGTGTTAGATCTTTTTAAATACTTTCTCTGCATCTATCAATATAATCATATGGTTTTTATTTTTCCTCTATTGATATGATGTATTATATTGATTTACTTGAATATGTTGAACCATCCTTGCATTCCCAGAATGAGTCCTATTTGGTCATGGTGTATAATCTCTTTTGATGACTCTTTGTATTCTATTTGTTAGTATTTTATTGAAGATCATAGCATCTGTGTTCATTCTTAGAGGTTAGGATTTGTTCTCTGAATCTCAGTGTTAAAAGTTTAAGAAGACAAATCCCAGAATACAGGAAGGGCTTTTGAAAAACAGATCTTAAAAATAAAAAATATTCGTAAAAATATACAAGGAATACATAAATTTTTGGTATAGATTATACCCTAACAAAATGCTTTATATTTAAAAGTCTCATTCATCACCACTAATATTTAAAAAAATAGTTGTTATTTAGCTGATCGATGGTGAAAATGCTATCATGCTATATTTAGACAATGGAATTTTTTACTTGTTTGTTTATAATAACTGTTTAATTCTAACTTTATGCTTGCCTATTTCTAATAACTCTGAAGTTATTAGAATATGAATTAAATAGGTACCCCTGCTTATTTTTGTGTGTGATTAAATACTAATTTACTATTTTTTAATTGTAAAATGCATTTAATTTCATCTATATGCTTTACAAATCTTATACTTTTTTAAAGCAAGTTTTCCTTTTACTGGCAGCCCAATGATAACTGTGATTTATAATACCTTCAATGAAACTTTCATGCATATATTGTCCCAACTTCACATCCACCACCAGAGTGTCTATATTCCTCCATCAATATCCCAAGGACCCTCCCTTGTGCCACTACCTCTTTTCAAGGCAAGCTCAACTCTGTAGACAAACTCTCTGATATAAAAAAAATCTTATTGATTCCAACTGAAAAATCTCTTTCTACAATCACATATACTCAATTAAAATTGAGTGTTTTTATCTTTGTATACAATATAGAAAAGATATAACTTGCCATTGCCCTTTATTTATGTGTCTTCTTATCTGTATTTTGTCTTTGTGTGAGCATTGTATATTATTTTCACTTATTTTTAGTTCTCAGCTATATTTCCCTCCTGCTTCCCCCCTTTAATCTATAGCCTGTTAAAGTTTATGTACTTTGGGATAATTCGCATAATACAAGACTGAGTGACCTGTGTCCTTTATCTCAAATCACTATACTTATTTTCTTCCCTAAGGTACTACCCTAAGGCAATACCCAACTGAGAGTAGCTCCCAAGCACTACCATGTATAGGTCCCCAATTAAAAAAATCTTGGCATATTTAAAAAGTCTACAATGAACACAGTAAAAGGAAAATTGAACTATTTCATAAGTAAAAATTTCTCTCTTATGATTGGACTTTCTTCTCCAAGGTTATATTAGGACAATTTTTTGAAATTTAAAGCATTCTATATTAATTTTGTCAGTGCTGCATAATAACTATGCCAAACACTCAGCATGTTTCAATAATATGCTTCTAATCACCTTGTGAGTTTGAGAGCCAATGCTTCAGATTGACCTTGGTTGGACTTTCTTCATCTGCCAAGTTCAGTTCTATGCCTGGGATTTGCTGGAAATTATCATATTGGAACCCTTATTCCTTCAGAGTTTTCAATTCTATATAAATGTCATACTCTTGCATGAAAACTTGGACATATGTTAATAGGAATAGAAAAAAATGCAAAAGAAACAGACTATATAAAGGTGGTTTCAAGACTTTATGGATTTAATTCCTTTAGCATCCATTGATCATACATGTATCATTCACTAAACTAATTCAAAATTCAACAAACTAAGTGTATTTGGTCCATGAAGAATTGAACTGTAAAGTTTTATGATAAAAGGCACAGATTAAGAGAAGGTTAAAAAATAGATCTAGGTTTTTATATTTTCCATACATAAAAGTCTGTTTTTCTTAACTGTATATGAAATTTAAGGCTGTAAAATTAATAAAACTATCTGTTTATTGATTGAATTTTACCAAAATTCAAGGTTCTAAAACAATTACTTAAAAGCAATAGTGTTTCCCTGGCATATGAAGTTTTCTATTATGAAAGACAACTCTTCAGAAGTAGAAAGATGTGTTATAGATATTTGTTCCATGTCATATGTGTATGACATCTAAGAAATCAGCTAAAAGCAGTAAAAGCAATCTCAGGTGACGTTCAGTAGTCTTCTAAGTATTCCATACAAATACTGCAATATACCAAATAACTGAGCTCTTTTATATGGATTCTTCATTTTCTTTTATTTTTTTATTTGGGCTTTTTGGGCACTGAGGTGGTACACGAGGTATAGTACAGACACTGCCATAAGGGACCGCTTCTGGTAGGGTTCATGGGAACTATACATATGTGAAGGACAGAACCTGAGTAGGCTGCATGCAAGGCAAGTTTCCTATATACTGTAATAGCTCTCCAATCCTGGATTCTACTAGAATTTATTTTGGTGAGCTAATAAATGAGTTGATCTTTCTCAATATGTTAACAGTACCTAGAGCAGAAATACTGTAGCAACTGAAACAATAGTATAGTGTGTAGGGTTTTTTTTATTTGCACACAACTGACCTGAGTTCAATATCTGAGACACCCCCAAGCACCAAGAAGTAATTACTGAGTGCAAAGCCAGGAGCAAGTCTTGGGCATAAAAACACTTGAGTGTATCTCAAAGCTCTTAATCATTTAGGAAAGTTCTTATTATTAGAGATTTTACAAGTTCTTTTCATGTGTTGAGCCAAGGTTAAAGGGCAAGGCAGTTTGTCTTAAGTAGAACTAGGGCTATAAAAGTGAAGAAACTGTATTTTCAAAAAGACATCATTCCTCATTCCAGGTAGAAATCATTAATAAAACCAAAATGTAGATTCTCATTGAAGATTAGCATTTAGATTTCTATAGGAAATAATTAATACTGAAGTGAATAGGATTGTCATTGCTTTCAAACATTAGCATAATACATTGAATAGTTTATTTGGAGGAGTAACCAACCTTCCTGAATCTTAATTGTATCTTGTTCTTTTAATTACACTTACAAAATTTAGCCCATAATTTTTTCAAGAGTCAATGAAATAGCATGTATAAATATAAATATACTCAATTAATAAATATCTACTATTGGATAAAGAAACTACACAACTATCTACATAGTATTCCATCTACACAATGAAATACTATGCAGCTTTCAGGAAAAGTTAAGTCATGAAATTTGCCTACAAATGGATGGACATGGAGAATATCATGCTTAGTGAAATCAGTCAAAAAGAAAAGGACAGATATAGAATGACTGCATTAATCTGGTGGATATGAATATATATCATTTTCTACTAATTGTGGGAAATGGTAATGCCAGACTAGAACTCAGCATTGAATATAGGCAAAGGGATTTACATGATAACCCCTAAATGTATGTATGGAAAGCCACAATGTATAAGAGAGAGACAGAGACAGAGAGACATAGAGATAGAGGAAGAGAGAGAGAGGGGGAGGGAGGAGGGGAAAAGTGACTGCTATAGAGGTAAGCTAGGGGAAGGGGATGGAATCTGAGGACATTGGTGGTGGGAATGCCCACTAATGAAGGGATGGGTGCTGGAACATTGATTGACTGAAACGCACTCATGAACATCTTTGTAGATGTCTATCTTAGGGTGTTATATTAAAGAAATAAATAAATAAGTAAAAAAAATAAGATAAATAAATGAATAAATAGATAAATGTCTATTGATCTTGGGCTTTCTGCATTTATTATAAATATGATATTATTTATTAACTGTCAGAGAGCCACTAGGGTCCCCAACAGTATCAGGACAGAAGCACTCTTCTACCTCTGAGGGTGCCAGGAAAGGGATAAAAACTCAAAAGTCCGGTGCAGTTCCAAAAGACTTTTAATAGTACAACAAGCTATACCACTGCAATCCAATATAATTGAAGACATTTAGCTCTGGTCAGAACTTAGACCATACAGGAGGGTCCAAGTTGCCTACCAAAGAGGATCACACTAGAGAGAGTCCCACCAAAGTGGATGCAGTACCTCAATTCAGTTCCCTTATATACACAAAAGTGATCCTAACTTCAGGGAGATTTTTGTCAGCAAAGATCAACTGAATAGCTTCTAGAAATTAGAAGAGTATAGTAGTTTGGTGTCACACCCTCCCTGTAGTAGGACTAATTCCCCTTCTGAGATTATCTCTTTTGTCCAAACACTGCAGAGAGAAAAGGGGCTGGTATAAACTAATGCATCTTTATTTCATGGGCTTCATGTAATCTAGATGGTACTCACAAGATCCTTCTTTTTATCATCTGTATCTTGTTCTCTGTATACTGAAAGGGTCATGCTCTCCTGCTTGAGGGCAAACTAGTATGATCTTTCCTATAATATTAAACAATAGTATCAGCGTAGCCAAGTGGTAGTCTCCTGGTTAATTATAACTGTCCCATGCTGGACCAGTGGGTATAAAGATGAGTTGTTCCCAATCTAGATAACATAAGGCATAGTAGATATATTACTCATTCAGAATCAAGGTGACTTCTGTTATTGCCACACCCTCCATTAGTATTTACATTGAAGAGAGATCTAATTAGAATGAGCCCTGGCTTAAGAACATGTAAATAGATTAAACTGTGAGTAAATAGATTAAATAGATTAAACAGCAAAGCCCCCAAGCTAGCTAGGCCTATCATCCAACACTTAACAAACCATAAAATGGAAGAATGAGCACCAGTAATTGGCATACAAGCCCTATGGTAGAGATAGGGGGAAAGTTTGCATAGTCAGACCAGTTTCTCAGTGTGAAAGTACTAAAACTCATGAATGTTCAATAAAATGACCAGGACACTCACTTAGCAAATACCCAAACAGCATACAGGGAATCAATGTGCACACTACAATCTTCCCGGAGGAGAACTCCTGGGATTCATGGCATTCTGACAAATATCTGGAGTCTCTTCTGCAACAATGTGAGTCATTATCAGGTGAAACAGCCCTATGTACTCATTAGCTATGGACCTGATATAAGTCCAATAGACAAGTTATGTTAATAAATGCACAGGTGAGTCTTCCTAGTCAGATAAGTCTAGGGTTATATCAAGAAAGCACAGCAAGCAGTTGAGAAAGTGTCCTGCATGCCATGCATATGGTTCTCTGGGGCTCAGATAGAAAAAGTTCTGATATGAGGCTTGGGGAGAGGGCTGTTTCCTGTGGGGATAGCGTGTATAATTCTGGTGATTATTTTGTGGGGCTACCACATAAAGTACATTCTCTGCCCCAGTGTTTTGACCTATCTTACCTGCTCTCACAGTGAATTTTGTTAAGGAAATATTGTTATCTAGGAAATAAGACAAAGAAAAGCCAAATAGATAGACAGAGACATAGAAAGACATATACACAGAAAGAGAACAGTTAATTCTACCCGAGAAGTTAAGGAAATCACTTCCTAAAGTTGGGCACAAGTAACTAAAAGAAGGAGGAATTAAAAGCCCTAAACCATGAAGTACTATACTCTAGGACTCTCCATGAAGCATTTTGTAACTTGTTTTCTGGAGATAATATTTCTCTTTTCTTTCCAAGTCCTATACTTTTGCCAGGCCAGTGCTTTATTGATTGTTTGCCTCTGTAAAATAGATCCAATCTATAACTATTCAAGACTTATATTTGGAGTATAATTGTACTTTATTAGCATACTGCCCGTCTACAATGAGTTTGGATGACCTGCATCAAATAAATTTTACCCACAAGGCTCATTTCTAGTATATTTTTCAGGAAATAAATATTTTACAAAATTCTTTGTTGCATTGTGAAAGAAATTTGATTATTACTGGACATAAAATCAGATAAATAGGAGCTGTTTACAGTACAGGATTTAAGACCCTTACCTTGCACTTGGATTGGCAGTCCCTCACATAATAACCAGTACTGCCAACGGTCCCAAAAAGCCACCAGGAATGCTTATATCACAGAGTCATTTTGCACCCACCATTCTTTTGTTTCATCCAAAGTACGATCACGATCACAATCACGATCTTCCCATTGATCATCTATTTGCTAGAGCGGGCACCAGTAATATCTCCATATGTCCTGTCTCATGCCAGTAGAGCCAGGGGCATCGGCTTGCTACAGGAACATCAAGAGCCTCAAACCATTATGTTAGGTCATGGGAATGACCTAATGTAATTGTTACTGGAATTTGGCATATCAAATACAACACGAGCAGCTTGCCAGGCTTGCCGAGCGGGAGGCAAACTCTCTTTTAAACACCTCCAAATAAAGCATTTATTGATGAACCGCGCAGCTGCAAGTGGCGCAGCGCGAGCCGGGCTGTGATGGGCTGGTCTGCTGGGTGTAGTTCTGACGAGAGGGAAGTCCAAATGTGGAAAATGGCGGTGCCCGTGGAGTGAGAGTGGTGGTCTGGCTTGTTGTGAGGCTCTGCCGAGGTGGTGGGCCAGGGCTCCCGACTGCCTCATGAACGACTGTGCACAGGGAGAGCAAGGAACAGCTCTGCCCCATGTCTGAGACTGGACTCTGCGTACCTGGGCCGGATCGAGGAAAAAGCTGCTGTAGGGTGGGTGTCGGTGATCCGGGCTGTGATGGGCTGGTCTGCTGGGTGGAGTTCTGATGAGAGGGAAGTCCAAATGTGGAAAATCCAAAGTACAAGTCAGATTATTTATTTCAAGAAAAGGCAATGATAAAATAGGAGCATGAGATAATAACAAACATCATAAATATTCAACACACAAAGATTTATTTATTTTTGTATTTTCTTGAGGTATAATTGCAGTATAAAATTATATAGGTCTTAGTTCTGCATCATTATAAATTAATATCTACATATACGACTTTAAGTTCAACTTTGCAAAATCAAATTCTATGCTTCTTAGCACAAATTTTATCACCAATTTTATAAGCAATTAATTGGGAGAGCCAGAGGGTCAATGCAGCTTGACTAGAGTTACCTGCATATTTAAGAGTAATGCTTCCTTCAGTGTGCTAATAATGGTCAAATGTGATATTACCAGCCTAGAACTGAGCATTGAATACAGGCATAAAGATATACATAATAACCTATAAATGTATGTATTGTAATCCACAGTGTGTAAGAGAAAGAAGAGAGATAGAGAGCGAGAAAAAGAGAGAAAAGAGATAAAGAAGCAGGCTTTAGAGGCAGGCATAGAGGCAGGCTAGGAGAGGGGAGAAGGAATTGGGGATATGGTGGTGGGAAATGGACACTGGTGGAGGGGATGGGTGCTGGAACACTATAAGACCGAACCCCAAACATGAACTTATTTGTAAAAAAAAGTAATGCTTCCTTAACAAGGCCTAACACATTTCTGCAGTATGCCCACTGTTGGAGGACAGGTTTAGCTATTCTGGGAGTTTTGTTGTTTTGCCCACTCCCAGCTAAATCTACTGTAGCAAAAAACACTGCTAGAGGGTATGGCACTTACAGAAGTCACCTTGATTGAATAACTTCTGACTTATACATCTACTAAGACTTCTATGTTTTCTAGATTGGGCACAGCTCCTCTTTATACCCACTGCACCCAGCGTGGGACAGTTAGATTTTACCAGGAGACTATCACCCTGGCTACTCTGAGACTATAGGAAGATATAGGAAGGATCATACTAGTTTGCTCTAAGCAGGCGAGAGTGACCCTTTTAGTACACTAGAACAAGATGCTCAGAATCACCCTGGTGCAGATAATAATAAGAAGGACCTTGTGGGTACCATCTAGATTTACATGAAGCTCATGAAGTTAAGATGTATTACTTTATATCAGCCCTCTCTCTCTCCAGTGTTTTACATAAGAGATAATCTCCTTAGTCCTTGGCATAACCTTTGTTTATACCTGCAATAGGGTGTGGCACTACACTCTGTTTAGGGTTCTTTGTTGACATGACAACCTCCGGATCTGATTAATTGGGTGTATATAAAGGGCTGACTTGAGGCCCGTTCACCTTTTGCCTTTTGGTTCCTCAGCCTTCAGCTTTTGGCTCCTGCGGCTTTTGGTTTTTGGCTTTTGGCTTTTGGCTCTTTGGCCTTTTGCTCCTTCTGGGTAGTACTCAGCTCAGGTGAGATCCTCTCTCTTTGGTGGGAGACTTAGGCTCTTTTGTATGGTCTAAGTTCGGACCAGAGCTAAAGTTTGTTCATTATATTGGAGTGCTGTGGAAAAGCTTTTGTGCTATTAAAAGCCTTTTTAGGAATTGCACCGGACTAGTGAGTTTTCATCTGTTCTCCCAGCGTCCTTGGAGGTAGAAGAGAACCTCTGTCCTGACACTGTCGGGGACCCCGGTGGAGTTCCCGACAGCCCACCACTATGCAAAAGAAGGAAATCAAAGTCAATGCTGTGTATGTGGGTTTATGACCCTGTCTAGCACCTTAGAGCTGCCATAGTGGCGTCCCCATTCCAAGGAACAGAGAACTCTTCAAGAGGTCATCAACGTATAAGAAATTATTTTTTCTTGGAACGATAGCCCAGAGGTAGGGCGTTTGCCTTGCACACAGCAGGCCTGTGCTGGCCCGGGTTGGATCCCGGCATCCCATATGGTTCCCAGAGCACCGCCAGGAGTGATTCCTGAGTGCAAAGCCAAGAGTAACCCCTGAGTGTTGCGGGTGTGACCCAAAAAAGCAAAAAAAAATTTTATTTTTTTCTTTCTTTAAACATCTATATTACCAGGTCCACTGTAAGTGAATGCCCTTGTGTTTCTGTGTCCATAGAGAATTTGGACACGATAACTCATTTTCTATGAACCCGAGTCATAATTGAGGAAATCGTTATTTTTCATTCTTATTCATCATAGGAATTGTTAAAGAAGTATATTGCTTTGGTTTCTGTTGCTTCGACTTCTATCTTATCATCTCAGGTTGCGTGTTTTCTAAAGCAGAGAACCACTCTGCCAGAGCTCAATCAGAGAGGCCATCTCCTCCAGGCTCTAATCATTTCAAAGTGGGATTCCTTTTGCCTATTTGATCTGAGCTTTTTCTTTCAGATGTTGACAACTTAAAAAAATTCAACCAAGTTGTGGCCTGGGACTGACTAAAGCTAAGGTATCACGAGGTTTCATCCCTTATGCAGGCAGGATTTACAGACCATTTGTCCACATGAAGATGCTGCGGCAGATGACTGGGGCTTCACCCATTTTCCTCTTAAAGACTTCAGGTGGTGAAATCTCTATGGAGGGGTGGGGGGCAGGTATATGTGGCAGGCAGGCAAGGAGATTGGGAAGGGGCTTATGGAAATACATTCTTGGGAAGTAATACAATCAACCAGCTCTAAGCTGCTAAAAAGTTCACCTTGTAAACCAGGGCCTAAAGCCGAGAACTGACTTTTCTTGCAGGCAGCAAGGCACACAACAGCCTCTTACAGGTCTGATTTCCTCAGCAGTTCTGGAGTGGAAGAGGTAGACAGGGAAAAGCTCCAGTCAATCTGCCTCTCCCTCCCTATTATGCCACTCAGGGAGCCCAATAGTACTACAATTTTGTGTGGGAAAAGAAAGGGTGACTGTCTGAACAGCCATTTGCTATGGTCCCTGCCTTGTAGGCTCTACCTGTGTGAATGCAACATTGAAGGGCCCGGAGACTAAAGCACTCCCCATGCTTGTAAAGAAAGGGGGTGTTTTAAAAAATATAAAGCCTTCTAGTAGTAAAAATATAATAAAACAACAATAACATTTTAGCTTGTCTATTTAAGAAAAGCATTACTGAGAGAGAGGGAGACAGAAGAGAGAAATCTAATTCTTATCAAAGAAATCAGTAAGGCATGTAATGAAAGTTTCATTTTTTCATTTTTGTTTTGTTTTGCAGCAGTAAGCTCAGAAACAAATACCATACATTTTGGAGTAAATGCAGGTCTGAGGAAGAACCAGTGACAGCATGAATAGGGTCCAGAGATCTTTGAGTAAGAAGAAGGGAATACTGGTGTCAGAGAAAGGACCTCTTAGGACTATGACAGAATGAAAATGGCAGAAGAGAGGGCAAGGTTGAAGCTGAAGAAAAGATATCTACCAAGGCAATACTGTAGCAGAAAGAGTGAGATCTTAAAAACAGTTGCTGAATGATTGAGAAAGCTTCAGAATTGGTGTAAAGGATGCCCATACTTCCATCTTCAATAGGGAAATAGGAATCTGAGAGAATAAACTTCAGAGCCATAATTTCATGTTGAATAGGTGACAGAAATAAGAAGTATTGACCTGATCTCAGAAAAATGAAAATGTTTTTTAAATATTTTTTATGAAAAACGAAAACTAATGCTATCTTCAAATTCCTTTGTCCTGTTTCCTGGCTCAGATTCCAGAATCATTACAATATTTCTAGGAATTTCTGCTCAGAAAGACTTATGAACATTTAGAATCTAGCTTTTAGAATGGCTAGGATTTGATTCAGACACATAATCCTTTCTGTTCCTGTGGAATAAGCAGGCCAGGAATCACCATACTTTGTGTGAATTAAAGTCTTGATTGAAAAGTTTTAAATTTCTCCAGTGGAGGGAGGACGTATAGTACTGCCCTATGTGTCTGGCATGCTGATTTGAGGAAACAAGAAAACAAAATGCCCTAGTTGACATTTTGGTTTTGGTAAATACAGTGACCTTTAACTTCAGTCACACACTTGAATTTAAGTAAAGATAAATGGAAGTCTGGTAACCCCAGGCTACAAACCAGGTCATTTTAAATGAGGTAAGCCCAGTGCTCAGACGGAAATAGACATTACATCTTTCTTTTGATCTAATTTACCTGAAAATATCTAGGTGCTCACACAAGATAAGTTGAATAAACAATTCTGAGTCAAACAGCTTAATTTTCTTGGAAAAAGGCAGTGATAAACATTATCCCTTAAGGTGAGCAGGTTGTTCCAACAAGTTGTTTTACAGTGCTAAACTCATGCCACACATGCAGTAGGTCTAGGTACCATCACTGATAACATATGGACCCCTGAGTACATCCAGCAGGAGTGAACCAGAGCAGAGAACTAGGAGAAACTCCTTACCAATATTTAGTAAGGTCCCCCTACTCCACTTGCTCCTGAGAGAGAGAGAGAGAGAGAGAGAGAGAGAGAGAGAGGGGGGGGGAGAAAGTGAGAGAGATGTTAAACCATATAAAATGTCACAGGCTGAGCAATATTCCTTATGAACAGTTTTCAATGAACATATAATCTGTGTTTTCAATGAACTACTGTGCTACTTGGTTGGACTCTAGGGAAATCAACAAGCATAAAATGAACACTAAATTTCTAGATTGAGTTTTCCTTTTGTATGTCACACTCACAATGCTTAGGGATTAACTCCTGCCTCTTGGCTCAGAAATTACTCCTAGCAGGGCTTGGGGTACCATATGGGATGCTAGGACGGAACCCAGGTCAGCCATGAGCAAGGCAAATGCTCTACCCCTTCTGCTATCACTCTGACCCCTCGAGATTTTTTAAAAGATTGTTTTTGTTACTCTGTTCTGTCAGCACACTAATTGCACAGCAGGAAGTTTATAGGTGTTTGTTTTGTCAGATAAACATGTACTCTGCATTAGTTTCATGTCTAGAAAATTTTGGTATTCAACTAATTACTCATTTCTTCTCAGAGTAAAATTTGGAGTTTTCCATATGAATTCCAGAGACTATCTCTTCCAATGCTAAAGCATGCTGGCCCCAGAAATGATTGGGGTTATGCTTTGTTAAAAGCATTTAAATAATTATGCTTTATAAAGCATAATTTTTTAGAGGAAAATGTTTCTACGTGTATTTTATAGAGGTAATAGTGCCATCAAGTTTCCCCCCATCAGATCTTTGTTTTGCGTCCCATTACTGATATAACCTGCCCCTCGAGTTGTTGCAAGTGCAGCTGCAATGGCCAGATGTGTTAGGAGGTGGCAGAAAATAGGAGACGGATTTGTCCACACCCAGAGCTCTGCCCCGTGGGCCCAGGATGGTTGATGGTCTGACAAGGAAAAAGACTGAGTTTCCTGTGATGAACTCAGAGCCAGTGCAGAGCCTGGCAAGCTACCAGTGGTGCATTCAATATGCCAAAAACAGTAACAATAATGTACTTCATTCCAAACGAATGAAGACATTACTGGTGCCTGCAAATCTATGAACAATGGAAGGACAAGTGATACTAGTGATTACTGATATAATCCTCTCCAGAAACATGCATTTCCTTTAAATATGACTTTGATCATATTAGCCAGAGCAGCAAAGAAATGAAAGGTGAAACTTTCTTATGTCCCATTATTACAATTTTTCTACCGAGCTACTGGTATGTATTTGTGATATGTTTATAGCCAAACATGGAAACAGAATACTTTCTATTGAATGCACTCCAACTTTTGAACACCTTAACATGTACACAGAGAAACAGCCTTTGGAGTCCTGACCAAACCCCTTGTGTTCACAGTGCTCATGCCATTCTGTAGAGCATAGGATTGAGGCCCGAGAGTGATTCTTGAACATCCAGAGCTTTTGGTGAATAGTAGAGGCATAGGGTCTGGGACAAGTTTTACATTTTTTTCAAGGTTAATTTCATGTGTCATGTTAACTAGGTTGCAAGAGTGCACACATGTTTGACCAAACATTCTTCTGGGTGTTTTTTGTGAGGTACTGAAGGATGAGAGGACTATTGTATTTTTTTTGCTTTTTGGGTCACACCGGCGATGCTCAGGGGTTTCTCCTGGCTCTGCACTCAGGAATTACTCCTGGCGGTGCTCGGGGACCATATGGGGATGCGGGATTGAACCCGGGCGGCCGGGCCGGCGCGTCGCAAAGGCAAGCGCCCTACCCGCTGGGCTATCGCTCCGGCCCGAGAGGACTATTGTAGAGTGAGCGAGTAAATCTAATCACCTTCCCAAATAAGGGTGGACCTCATCTGGTCAATCGAAAGATGGAGAAAGAACATATCATGCCTGTCCAGATTCATTTGTAGGTCCTCGCCAGACTTTGGAGTGTGACTTAAAACATCACCTTTTTACAATTTTTCAATCATTGTGGCCTTTAGATTACAACTAATAGCATCGTTTTTCCTGGTCTGAAACCTTTGAACTAAGCGTGGAGGTGCAAAATTAGAATTTCTGAAATAAAATAATCATATAGACTTCTTTCTTATAATTGATCTCTCCCACACCGGCACGTGATCTGAACATCTGTGCATACCACCTCTCTTCTGATTCTATCTGGGTACTAACCTAGGGGCTATTCACCATTAGAGATCCTCTAGGCAGTGAGACTCAGGGATACTGATTGAAAAAAATCTATGACTTATTAGGCAGAGTGTATGCCTAACACGAAGTCAACACACATGCACACACATTCATCAATACTTACATAGACACTCAAAATTTCCTGGTATAAGGGATTTTTTAAAATGATAGAATTGTTTTCCTAAATCCATAAATATTCCTGGAGGTCAGAAACTGTGTACTTTTCTCCACATTATTGTATAGAATCGTTTTCATTCCAACTTCTTTCCCTTCTCCCTCATCTCGACTGATTTCCAATTTGCAATTGGGCAGAAAGCTGCAATTGAAACTTTCCCAGCCTTGAATATTAAAATTGAATAGTTTCAGTTTGTGCTTTTTCCTCAAAATACTTTTGTATGGACCAGAAGTGAGATAATAAAGATATATCCTGTCCTCTTCAGAGAACAATCCAGACCATGTTGAATCCCAGTGCTTTATAACGTAACTTTTTCTTTTGCTCAGATTTTCTTATTTCACCCCTAAGTGGATGTCAGTCCACTTCATCAATTCAGTGACTGTGTTTTACTTTCATATGAGCACACTGAGGCCAAGGATGAGATCAGCATGGTGTTTCTTTTCTTGTGCTGAGCAGTTAACATAGTGCCTAAACATAATTGGTATCAGATAACTAAGCTCAAAGATTTATGGTGACTCATGCATTAAAAGCTTATTTCCAGAAGGTACTTAAATGCCAGAAGCTAGAAGATAAAATTGAATAAAATGCGAAAAGAAAGAAAAACTGTGATGAATAGGGCAATTTATTTCAAATAATAGTGATAGACATAAAAATAAAATTATAAATCTTGACTATAGAGTATGTGGGAGCTTCTATGACCCAGTAGAAGTTTTCTGTTTTGCAGCTTATTGTATTTGAAAGGCAGATTGTTTTTTTCTTTTTTTTTTATTCAGCTCTATCCTTTTTATATGTTTTTAAGCAATGAAGCAAAGCACTTTATCTTATTTTCATCAAAAAATTTAGGTCTAAAGTGTTCAATGAATAGAAGCATAAAAAATTGAGCTAGGGAAAAAATTGGCACCTGGAAGTAAATGTGTTTTGTTATTTTTAGATCATTTTTTTTTAAAGTAACCATGCCTATTGTATAATATTATTATTAGCGTACTTGTTATTCATCTTAAAATGATACTTTTTAATGATTAAAAATGTCAATTCAGCTCTTTGGAGACAATTTTTATAATAAAGGCTTACATTCAGACCCGCAAAAACAACTACTTAAACTGTCTATTGTGAAAGAGAAAGGATTTTAAAATCTTTAAAGTGAATGACAGAAAGAGACCACGTGAATATTTGCAGAAGTTATATGGTTACTGCCTAGAAAGTAACTAGGAAAATCAATAGTAATAATTTATACTATTCTTTATGAACAGTCATGGCTTAAAAAAGAGCTGCATGTGAATTTCTAGAGGTAAGAACATAAGGACAATTACCATGTGATAGTAAACAGAATTTGGATGGATTTCATTTTTTTTTTTTTTTGCTTTTTTGGGTCACACCGGAAATGCTCAGGGGTTTCTCCTGGCTCTGCACTCAGGAATTACTCCTGGCGGTGCTCTGGAGACCATATGGGACGCCGGAGATTGAGGAGATTGAACCCGGTCGGCATAGGTCGGCCGCGCACAAGGCAAACGCCTAACCGCTGGGCTATTGCTCCGGCCCTAGATTTCATTTTAAAAAGTTGATCTTGGCCTGACCAAAATAAAACAGAAGTGACAAAAGCATTAACATTTATTAAAGCATTTGTACATTGTTAAGATTTAGTTGATTATAAATGATGAAACTTAAATTCAAACTTATGAAGCATTTTAATACTATGAACATTTAATTGATGTAGTGAGCAGTGCGTGATGGTTAGTTTATTCCTCCAGGACAATGATGATCATAAAATGGGTTAAATACTATTTTTTTACTTCTTGTTAATTTATTTTTTATTCAAAACCACGAGGCACACAATTACAGGGTTTTTCATGATTGGGTTTCAGTTGTATACTGTTTCTTATCCCATCCCTTCACCAGTATACATTTCCCACCACTGCTGTCCACAGCTTCCCTCCTGCCCCAAAGACTTTTACCCCCTGCCTATTCATATTGGAACTTGCCATTTTCCCTTTATTTCTTTTTCTTTTGAATCTGAATGTTTTGCAAATATCTTGACTACAAATTCCATTCTATATAGCAATCCCAATACATTCTTTAATTTCTAATCCAATCTCCCAGGATCTTAGTCCCAGAGATTTGTTCCAAACCTTCCTGCATACTTTAAATTACCATTCATAGGGATATTGTTATTGGACATACTATAAAAATATTTTCAATTTAAATCATGAATATTTAAGTTTAAGAAAATTTATCTATAAAATAATGCAGTTAAAAATTGAAACCTTTATTGTAAGATATATAATCTCCGCTTCGCTGATGACATCGTTCTAATAACACCAAACATTAGCCAAGCGGCACAAATGCTGGCTGACTTCAACCGAGAATGTGGAAAGATAGGTCTACAGCTGAATCTGAAGAAAACTATGTTTATGAAAAATGAACTAGTTCCAGAGGCCCCATTCACTCTCAATGGAACAGACATCTCTGAATGCAGCAGTTATGTGTACTACCTAGGTCGAGAAATCAACATGATGAACGACCTAAAACCTGAGCTGCGCAGGAGGAAGAGAGCGGCATAAATGTCTTAAAGGGATCGAAGCAATAGCTAAAAGGACAAAGAACCTCCCGCTCTGGGCACATCTCTTTGACTTCACCATTCTCCCTGCATTAACATACGCCCTAGAGACCTGGGCCCTACGAAAGCAGGATGAGAATGCTATTCGGGTCTCCCAGAGAGAAATTGAAAGAGCTATGCTTGGAATATCACGCCTCACTCAAGTGAGAGAAGGAATCCGGAGTTCTGACCTCAGTCGCTATTCCACAATCAGGGATGCTGTCTCGTTTGCCAAGGCAAAAAAAATCAGATGGACTGGACATGCAATGCGATTTGGAGATGACCGCTGGACTAGAGCCATTACCGACTGGATCCCACGGGATGTCAAAATATCATGTGGCCACCCACCTACAAGATGGTCAGACTTTGTCAAGATCCTGAAAGAACAGTCTGATGCTCTTCGTATTCCTGAATCAACCAGATGCCACTGGGCTACACTGGCAGGTGATAGGGTCTAATGGAAATGTTACTGTATCCCGCTCGAGGCAAATGGATGAATAAAGGGATTTAAGTGATCAAGTGATCAAGTGATCAAGATATATAATGTACACATGACAAAAGGTATATTTGAAAGTTAATAAGAGTAAGAACTATAATAGAAATCTCATCACAAAGAAAACCTTTATTTTCTATTTCTTCATTTGAATTCTTATGAGGTGATAGATGTTTACTATTTCCTTTTTGGGTGCGAGTTTTATAATGTACGTAAGTAAAATCATTGTATTGTGCATCTTAATTTACTCTGCTGTATATCTATTTAATCTAATATTTAGCAAATAAGCATGGAACAGAAATTGCAAAAAGAAAAGTGTAATAATGAACCAGAGTTCTGGGGTCCCAGAAAAAACTCTTATTAATAGTGATAAAACGTGCATTCGTATTATCATCTATACACTGTCAAACAGACCAACAAACAAAAAACAAAGATCATCACTAATGAATTGAAGTCTACAGCCTATCTTTGTCCAATGTATTTGTTTTCGCAAGACATTACAGTGGGGGTGAAGAGCCTTTTTCAATCAATAAAAAATATCTTTCGGCGCATTTTGCAAAATAAAACAGACAGCACTGCTGCTCAATTTTTTCATTTGTGCATTGTTCATCAATCCTTTCAGACTGAGGTTAGGAAAATACTAATTTTCCAGTCCTATGGGATATCAGGCATAGAATTGAAAATACCTGTTGCTTAGAATGTTTAAACAATCTGGGACTTTCATGCAATTTTTTTTCCCTTTCATTCCAACATTTTATTTGCAGCTTTAACTCTCAGAAAATTTCACCATTTAATGTACAAAAGGTAAAATATGTTGTTATAAAAGAAGGAAATATCAGATTTCTCTGAATCCGGAGGATGTTTAGTTTACAAAGATTTAACTTAGAGCAGATTAAAAGTATTTTGCAGTTAAGAACTAATATAAAATATTAGAATACCAAATGTAGCATATTTATAAACATATTCTCTATCAAGGAGCAGTCTTATAGCTCTGACGTTTCAAATCTCTGATGATTGGCATAAGAGAATGCATTCAGAATCCCTGGAACTGAGGCATGAGGTATATTTATAATGAAATTTCTCATGCTCCCTCCCTCACCCCTTCCCATCTCATTATGATCTCCTTCAATCCTGGGCACTTTTGGCTTTTGTTTGCTCGTATGTTAAACAAAATCAGTAAATAATTAAATAGAAATCTGCTTGTGTTGTTATAAAGAGAAATGAAATTCAGGCTCATAGTGTCACTTTATATTTCTGATTTAACGGTGAATTACAGTATTGTGTAATCATAAGATCCATGTGACTCTGTCATACTCACAGGTTTCTGTGACTAATAGAGAAGTTAGCAGTGTTGACCATTTATATTCAAGGTATAATAAGAAGATTCAGGGGCCCAGATTCTGATTTTCCAAAACAACCCATCTTGTTGATTTATTTTCCATATCCAGCAACATTCAGAATTCACTCCTGGCTCAGTGTAAAGGCTACATTCCTGGCAGGGTCAGAGGTTGTGATTAGGGAATCAACTCTGAGTTGGATGTATTCAAGACTATCAACCTACTCACTAGATTACGTCTCCATCCTATGAGTCAAATTGTTTTAGCTCACACTCCCTGCATTAGGCCTAAAGTGTTCACTTTGTCCTATGAACAAGTGATAAGAGACTTTTAACTCCAAGGACTTAAATGCAGTAAGATTTGGTCCCAACTAAATAAAGTTTCCAAGAAAATTTCTCTTGTTTTTCTTTCTGTAGAACCTTCTTTTTTAATCTTTCAGATGTTCTGATTGGACCTTTGAAAGAACACGTTGCAAGGCATTATACATTGTCATAGAAACCACTGCAGAGAGACTGAAAAAAAAATAGGAAATGGATACCCATACCCAAGGGATGTACAGTACATTTCCCAAAAGTTTCTATATTCACAGGCCCTCACGACTCATTTACATCAACACTTTTATTCCAGCTGTTTATTAAGATCTGTGGGACATACCCCACTGCTTTCATTGTCTCATACCCTTATCTATTAGCATTTAAAAAATCAGATTGTAGCCTGCATTAGTAAAGATTCAAATGTCTTCTCTCTATTCCAAAGCTTCTGCTTTCTGGATTATTGCAATGACCTCATATTTGGTCTTCCAGTGTGTGTCCCTTACCCTCACTTAGCCCTTCTCAACCAGGTCCCAAATACTTCTCTTAAAGTTTAAGTCAAATATCTTCTTCCCAACCTTGAATTCCAGTTCATTTTCTCTCCAATGAATAGACCATTTTTGTAATACTGTACCCAGCTCTGCACAATCTGGTTCTGCATTTCCTTCAGATGTCATCTGGCCATCTCTTTCAGAACCACCACATAGAACTTGTGGATCTTGAATTCTATTGGAAACTCTCTCTTAGAAGTTTTACCCTGCATCATGGAGCTGCTGGAGTCTCCAAAACAGTATCAGGACAGAAGTTCTATTCTACCTCTGAGGCCTCCAGGGAATGAATGAAAACTCACAAGTCGGACAGAGTTCCAAAAAGGCTTTTAATAGTACAAAGGCTCTACCACCATGATCCAATATAATGAAAGAACATTAATTCTGGTCAGAACTTAGACCATACATGAGAGCCCAAGTCTCCCACCAAAGAGCATGCCACCAGAGATAGAGTCCCACCAAAGTAGGTCCTATCAGAAAGGAGTCCCATCAAAATCAGAGCAGTACCTCAAGTCAGTCCCCTTATCTACACAAAAGTAATCCTAACTTCAGGGAAGGTCCTATCAACAAAGAACCCTAAACAGCTCCTAGATAGTAGAAGAGTGTAGAAGGGTGGTACCACACCCTACTTCAGGTATAAACAAAGGATTACACCAAAGACTAATCCCTTCTTCCAAGATTATATCATATGTAAAACACTGGAGAGAGAGTGAAAGAGGGGCTGGTACAAAGTAATACATCTTAATTTCATGGCCTTCATATAATCTAGATGGTACCCACAGATCTTTCTTTTTTATTATCTGCATCAGGGTGATTCTGAGTATCTTGTTCTCCTATACTAAAAAAAGGTCACACTCACCTGCTTGAGAGCAAACTAGTATGATCCTTCATTAATCTTAACAATAGTATCAACATAGCCAGTGTGCTAGTCTCCTGGTAAATTCTAACTGGCCCACTCTGAGTCCAGTGGGTATAAAAAAGGAGCTGTACCCAATCTAGACAATATAGAGCTCTTAGTAGATGTATAATAAGTCAGAAGTGACTCATTCAGAGTCAAGGTGACTTCTGTAACTGCCACACCCTCCATCAGTGCTTACATAGAAGAGAGATCTCATTAGTATGAACCCTGGCTTAAGGCCAGAGCTGGCCTAAGGACATGTAAATATTAAGCTGTGAGTGGATAAAACAGCAAAGCTCCCAAGCTAGCTAGACCTTTCTTCCAACAATACCTAACTTCTTGTTAGTTGTTCTTGTATCACTTGTATCCACTTGTCTTTCTATTGTTCATGGATTTGCTCAAGCAGGTACCAGTAACATCTCCATATGTCCTGGCATGTGCTAGTGTAGCTCAAGGGCATCTTCTCTCTCCAGGAACATGAAGAACCTCAAACCATTCCTTCAGGTCATGGGATTGAGGTCTATAATTGTTACTGGTTCTTGGAATATCAAATACAACATGGTTAGCTTGCCAGGCTCTGCCATGCAGGTGATATACTCTCAGTAGTAGGCTCTCATCTCGTGCATTTACTGATGCAATGGGGAGAGAAGGGTTTTTCTCTTGGTGGAGCTCTGACCAGCTGTGAAGTCTGGATGTTGAAAACGACTGCCCTCATGGTGTGGGGGTTCCTCTGGCTTCTTGTGAGGCTCTATTGGGATGGCAGGCCAGGGCTAGAAACTGCCTTCCCTCCTGGGCACCTCATGACCAGCTGAGCACTGGGAGAGACAGTAGCAGCTCTGCCTCCTGTATCTGAGTCTCTGGATCAGGCATACCTGGGCATGAAATAGACTTTGCTGTAGGGTGGAACTCTGATAAGAAGAGCTTGTGGTCGGCTTTTCTCTTGGGTGGAGCTCTGACAAGCTGTGGTGGGCCAGGGCTAGAACCCACCTTCCCTCCCAGGCACCTATCCCTTCTATACATGTCACTTCCCCATGTCATTGTCTCAATGAAAATAAATGTCAACCCATGCAAACCTCTGCCCCCAACTCCATAATTATTTTCCTAGACCTTGCCATAGCACCATACCTTATTAACTTAACACCTTTTATAATATGATATTGATTGGCTACTATCTGTCTCTGTCTTATTTTTCTTTGGCATCTCCTCAGAGACTTGAAGAGTTACTGACACATTACTGCCATATACACATACATAACACATATCTACGATATAGTGGTGTGAGTACTCACTCATACCATATACTGTTCCATACCATATATGGATGGAACAAGGAAGCTATTAATAAAACAACTCAAAGCCATCAGTAAATATAGCCAATAATGTCCCTAAAGAAGAATGTGCTTTGTCAATTCTAATATTTCATCAGAAATCAGTGTCCCAAAATAGAATACAATGATGATCTCCTTAAATTATTCTTGGTCCCATTTTCTCAGAGAAAAAAAATACAGGAGTAGTTTAGTCTTATTTTTTTTAAGTACTCTAAATGATTGCCTGTGATTTTGAGCTAGAGCACACATTTAATAGACCATAAAGATCCCGAGTTTTCTTCAAATGCAGGAGCTATTCTAACAGATTTAATTATTTGTGATGCAGACATTTCTGTACTTAACCCAACCTGAGCAGAGACCAATTCCAAGAGTGAACACAGGGCATCTGGCCATAGGGTCACTGATACTAGAAAAAAATGATTATTTTGGTTACTTTCACTCTTCCGAGGATGAGTTTATAATTATTTCCTCATCTGACCTCCAGGTGAATCTGTACAGTGTGGAAATGTGTCTATGACTTGCATTGAAAAATACCTATGAATACAGAGCTCCAGACTTTAGAATATTGCTTCCTAATTAAAAAATGTGTTAGTCTCTTACCAGTACTTTTAAACTTAAACTTTTAAATAGAGGAAGACTTTGAAAACTTTTGTGGAGGGCTTTGCTTTACAGATATATTTCATGTCACTCTAACAGTCTTCTGGGCTTTTGTGAGCATGCCAGAATTCTAACAGAATAAATTGATAATAGTGCAAGGGTTACCCTAAAAATCAAAATCTGTATCTACTTCAGAAAGCCAACATGCCAGGAAGCATTGTGCTCAGATGGAATAGATCAATTGGCCAGCATGGCCATTCACACCTTCATAAAGTGCCTGGAGAAAGATTGCGTATTGATTACTCACTTCTGGGCAATAACATAATAGGATTTCTCTCTTTCTCTCTCTACCCCAGCTCCAGTCTTTCTCACTTGTTCTCTCACTCTTTAATTATGGACTTTTTTTCCAAACAAGCTACCTTACCATATCAGGAACTCTTCCTTTATATTACTGATTTATAAAGATGGTGATATTTCTTTCTTATAAACATAAGGGGAGATTTCATACGTATTTACAGAAAAGATGGTTTGGTCAACTGCTGCTGTACAACAACTTGATCAAGGGGAAAGGAGACAGAGTTACAAAAGGGAACACCATGGATGAAAATGAATGCAAAAGCAAATGCAGTGCAATGAAAATAATCAATGGTGTAAGATAGCAAGAATTTATTTTTCTTGTTTTCTGGTTGGGGGTCAGTTCAACTCTGAGGCCAAACACCAGTCTTGTCACTTCTCACTTGTGTTCCCATAGTTCATCGATTTTCTCGAGCAGGAGTCAGTAACATCTCCATTAATTGGGAATGAGGTCCATTATTGTTACTGTTTTTGGCATATCAAATACACCATGAGTAGCTTGCCAGGCATTGCCGTGGCTCTGGGTTCATTCCAGGGGGCCCAGCCTTTTTCTATATCAGCCTTCAGCCATCCAGGGCCCATTGAGGTAGAGCCCTGGGTATAGACAAGCCTGCCTCTCCTGTCTGCCACCTGCCAATGCAGCCGGGCACCACAGCCACACCTGCAACACCTTGAGGGGCAGAAAAACATCAGCCTAGTGTTCTATTATTGTATGTCTCTTATTCTGTTGTGGTCCTCAGGGATGGCTGAGGTTCTCTCTTCATTCTGAAAATATAAAGCATGATAATAAGTTGAAATATGTGTATTCTCTTATAGGTAGGTTATTTGGGATTAATTTAGGGGTTTGTTTTGTTATTTCTACTCACTTCTATAAACTAAAAACGAGGTGTTTCTAATGTTTTACTTTATTTAAACACCATGATTTATAAAGTTGTTAACAAGCCAGTTATTTTAGGTATTCAGTCTTCTAACACCTGTCCCACCACCAATGTTACCTTATAAGCATAAAGTCCCTAGTTTCCCACCCACATCCCAAGTTTGCTCTCTTAGCAGGTAACGATTAATTTACTTTATACTGTTTATTACAACACGTATCTTGTAATGATGGTGCTAAAATCATGACCTTTTTTGCTGAGCATTTATGTGCAAATTGAGCCATCTGCATTGCTGTTTTCTTTTATTGAACTTAGTGGGCTTCTACTCAATTTTAACAAAATTGTTGAAGTTAATTTGTTGTAGGCATTCAATATTCAACCCCAATTCCACCACCATAGAAATTTCACACCACCATAATTTCAAGTTTTCCTAACTACCCTTAAGCCAGCCCCTAAGCAGACCCTCAATATTTTATTTTATATTGATTATTATAGATAACTTGCAAAAAGGATCAAAACTATTTTCTTAAAAGAAAGTTAGTGAAGATCATTCAGTCTCACTATGGAACCATTAAGCCCTTGCTCAAGAAATTGCTGATATGTTGTTCCAGAATAGGCAGTGTGTGTTTACATTTTATTATTGGCTGCCTTCTCACTTAGATGCCACCATGCACGGTGTGCTACTCAGTATATCAGTATAATAGGATTTTGCGGCTGCACGCCAGGAATTCCTAAAATTTTAACTGGTGATAAAGTTGGAGTTACATTTTTTATTTTTTGCTTTTTGGGGTCACACCCTGCGATGCTCAGGGGTTACTCCTGGCTCTGCACTCAGGAATTACTCCTGACGGTGCTCAGGGGACCATATGGGATGCCGGGGATCGAACCCAGGCCGGCATGGGCTGGCAGCTTGCAAGGCAACACCCTACCTGCTTGCCTATTGTTCCAGCCCCGGAGTTAAATTTTTAACTGGGTGTTAGCACTGGGGTAGGTAAGGGGAGTGACTGTTGGGCCTTTAGGAAGAACAGGGAGATGGGGGAAAGGTAGCCCATGCCAAGCCCATAAAAATCTAGAAATGTCAGTCACAAAAACTGCACACCTGAGTATTTCAATGGATTAATTTCTGGGTGGAGCTAGACTGAGCAATATGTCTGGCCTTGATCATGGTGGCAATTGTAGAGTGTGAAGGTATTTGGTTGCTGGAGCTCTGTTGGGGTGGGACAGGGACTCACCCTTTACCCTCTGAGGTATCCCAGTACACTCAGCTTGGCATGAGAATGGAAGTATCTCTGCTCTGAAACCAAGTTTTTATACTACAGCCCACATCATTGATAGCATACTTCATTCCACTTTTAAGAGTTTGTTCAAAATTACATATTAAAGCAATTGCATATAAGTGCAGGCTAGGAAATCCAACATTCCAAATTACTACGTAAATTTTAAAAATCCAGTTTGAAGCATTATGCAGATTTATGTATAGATGAATTCTAAACAGTTTGAGTAGATACAGCTAAATAGAAGGAAAACTGCTTGTGGAAATTTCTCCCACTTTTATTAAAAGCTAGTGGCATTGCAAAATTATTCTAAGGTTATTTTTCTAAATCACTAATTAATTCAGTTAACTTTATTTTTGGGAATAAAAAACTATGATTTAATTTACATGCTTGTGTGAGTTTTGTTAGTATTATTTTAAAATGTGATGAATACATAGGTAAACTGAAAGGAATTTCCCACAATGTTAGTCTGATGATTTTATAAATAAATTATGTATCTAACAAAAGTGGAATTGCAGAATGTCACAACTCAGATATCTTGCTGGGTATCAACTCAATCTGAATAATACTACACAAAGAAAAAAAAAGTCAAGCTGAAAACCAAGCTAGCCATATTCCCAATTTACCTTTTTTGCATTAATATCTGTAAATTAATTTTGTTCATGCAGGAAAATCTGGAAAGCATGGCAGCACCTCATTTTCCTCATCATCTTCACCAAAATAAGAGATAAGTCCCAAGAATGTAAACTAAGAGTCTCTGTGCTCATCACTTTGTTTTCTTTGCCATAGGTCATTCCTGTGTCATTGAGTCAGTTGAGACTGGGTTCTCAGCCTGGCTGGCAGGAATGAGTTGGAGGAGCAGAAAGCCTGGAATGCTAGAGTTAGAGGAGCAGAGAGAAGTGTTGGCTGAGCTTGACTAAAGGCAGAGCAAGAAAATAGTTTGAAGAGAGCCTCAAAAAGGAGTTCAGAGCCTCTGTATTAGTTCTGCATCTGATAGTGTCCATCAGCCACACAGCTGAAAACTGACATAGTAGCTTATGTAAAATCTGATTCCTTTCTATGTTTCCCTAAGAGGGCAAAATTCTGACCATGAATTGTTCTAACATATTCCCATTACTTTTATTAGTCCACACATCACTTAACTGAGCATTAGAATCAGTAGTTTTTGTTTGTCTCAATTGTTAGTTTTGTGTATCCTAAAAAGACAGTCAGCCATGCCTTATAATGTAATCACCCAAAGTGCTGACTCATGACAATGTCAGGTTATTTAGTAATTTGTAAGAGAACAATGTCTATTTTCAAAAATTAAAATAACTTGGATATAGACTGACCTTGCAGTGAGTAAGGGGATTGTCTTATAGTGCCAGATTCTGTTTCAATAACAGCAGCACATAAAATTTTGTGGGGGTGGGGAGATAGTGTTGGGAATGACACTGGAGACATTGATGATGGGAAATGTACACTGGTGAAGGGACAGGTGTTAGATCATTGTTTAACTGAAACCCAATCATGAAAAAAACTTTGTAACGGTGCATCTCACAGGGATTTGATAAACAAGCAAACAAATAAACAATTTCTTGAACCTAAATGGAATGATCCCTGAGCTCAAAGCCAGGAGTAAGCCTTGAGCACAGCTAGGTGTCACCCTAGAACAAACAATAAAAATTAAGCAAAAGTCCTTGACAAGAGCTCCAACACTCCTCTAGGGAGTTTAGAAAGGCTATCAGGAAAGAATAGTAGAAAGCAAAGTCTCATTCTGGGTGTGTAGGTAGGGGGGTTACATCCAACATTACTTAGGGGCTTATATCAGGCTCCAGACCCACAGCTTTGCTCCCTCAACCCCACATGGAACCACCCCATGGAGCGCTGGAGGGTGGTAAAGGGCTCGGCCAGCCCCTGGCCGAGTCCAACATAGCTCAAGGGGTTCACTCACATGTGCGGGAGGGGGCACCTGGCTGGACTTGGAGGCGGGGATTTGGGCTCTATCATTTCTCCACCTCCATGCCAGCAACCCGGAAGAGAAACACTCCAGACACACAGCTCCATCGATGCATGGCCCCTCCGCAGCCGCACAACAGTCTTAGATAGTACTGGACGTTAAGATCAGATCCTTCCAAGGATCTTTCAAATTTTTGCACTGTATACAGTTCTAGGCAGGTTCTAGCCATGGTCCATCATTCCAGGGAGACTAGCAAGAAGCCACAGGAAACCCCATACCATTTCAGTCATTCTCAACATCCAGACTCCACAACTCCTTAGAGCTCCACCCAAGCGAATAAGCTGATCTTTCCCCATTACGTTTCATCAATAAATGCTCGAGATGAGAGCCTTCTACTGAGAGTATACCACCTACATGGCAGAGCCTGGCAAGCTACCTGTATTTTATTTGATATGCCAAATACTAGTAACAATTAAGGACCTCATCCCATGACCTGAAGGAATGGTTTGAGCCTTTGCTGTTCCTGGCACAAGCAGATGCCCTTGGGCAACACTTTTGCCACAGGATGTAGGGAGATATTACTGGTGTCCGGTAGAGCAAATCGATAAACAACAGGAATACAAGTGATACAAGTGATATCTGACTTTGCACTAGAGATCATTCTTGGCAGGACACAGGGTAAAATATTTGGGCATTGATGATTGAACTTGGGTCATCCATATATAAGGAAGTGCTTTGCCCACTATTCAAATCCAGTTTAAAGTTACTTAAATATTTGAAGATATATGTTTGTCTCTTAGCAAGACTAGTGAAAAGTGAAAAATCTTTGGGAGTGGCAGGACCACAACCAGTAGTGCCCAGGACTTAGTCCTGTCTCAATGCTCAGGGATCACTCTTCCTGGAGTTTGAAAACTATTTGTATGTCAGCTGTTGAAGCAGGCTGGTCTCTTGAAATGTAAGTGACTTGCCTCTGGCCCTCTGACAACATTTTTAACAATATTGAAGATGATTCAAACTGAACAGATTATTTTAAAGACTTATTGTAATTTAAATAAAATAAAGATATTAGAATAGTAAATAACCTATGAAGGTATCAAACATGCTAGTATTTGAGAATAGAATTTCTCTAATATCTAACATACTATGACTGATTTTATAATTTATGTCCACAGAAAGTATGTTTTTGTTTTAGTATGTTAAGGCAAAAAATCAAACTCAACTGAGAGACTTGATTGGAGAAGCAAATGCTGTGCACATGAAAGGGACTACAACATTGTGTCCATATTAAGTATACTGAAACAAATCTGGAAACTTTACAATATGTATAACAACAGAAATGGTTTTAGAATAAATTCTATTACAAATAAATCTACTTTAAAGTTAACACATCTGGTTCTAAAGTGAAAATGTCCATAGATTGGAAGTTTCAGGTCCAATTTTATAGAAATGCAAGACAGTGAGAGAATAACTCAAGGTTTTAAATGCAAATTGGATCCCTGCAGCTTCAAATATGGAATGATCAATTATACCTTCATCAGAAAGTTTCATTTTTATGAACATTTCTTTAATTCTTTTTTAGAGTTTTCAGGAACTATTCAGTAAATAAAAGAATTCTTTTATTTCAACAGGGCATCTATCCCTTGTATTAACTAAAAGCCAAACTTGGGGTTAGATCTCTGGGAGTCCCATATGGTCCCTCTTCCCCCAATAGGAGTAACCTTTGAGTACAGAGCCAGGAGAAAGTCCTGAGTACCAATGGGTGTGGAAAACAAAACAAAACAAATATATATAATATATAGGTTTTATATATAACATATATGTGTATATCTGTAGATATACATACTTGTATATCTATACATATTAATGGTTTCTAAAACATAGAACTATATATATATGGTTAAAACATAAATCATACATATAATGTTTTTTATGTTTTAGAATGTTGTTAATTCCAAATGTTGTTATGACCAACATAAAGGTTACACACCTCTTTACCATTGTCTATAAGTCTTTCCAGTTCATTACTTTGACCCTTGATAGTATTAGATCTGGTAGTGGAGTTTAAAGGTTTGTTTCCAATGAACACTGTGTATTGTATTTCATTATTTTTATTTTAGTGATTATCAATAGTAACTAATTTTGTTTTCATGTGCTTATTAGCCATCTTAATGTTTTCAATGGAGAAGAGTCTGATTTTCTTTTCTGCCCCTTATGATTTTTATATTGAGTTTTATGAATCACTTATATCACTTGTCTTCCTGTTGTTCATCAATTTACTCGAGCGGACACCAGTAACATCTCCATATGACCTGTCACATGCTAGTGTAGCCCAAGGGCATCTGCTCACTCCTGAAAAATTAAGAGCCTCAAACCATTCCTTCAGGTCATGGGAATGAGGTCTGTAATGATTACTGGTTTTGACATATCAAATACGACACAGGTAGCTGGCCAAGCTCTGCCATGTGAGTGGGATACTAGTAGGCTCTCATCTCAAGCATTTATTGATTAACTGCGTGGCCACAAAGTGTTTTATGAATGCATTGGTTATATTAAAAATTAGCCCTCTGTCAAATGTATGCGTAAAATCATTATCTTCCAATTAGGAGAATGCTTTTTTTGGCTTAAATGATAGCTTCTCTTTTAATGAATAAATATTTTACTTTGATGTTATACCACTATTTGATGTTTTTCTTTTGTTTTTCTCTATCAACAGAGGTAAAGCATTGAAGATACCACTGAAGTCAAAATCCTGGAGCATTTCCCTATGATTTCTACAACGGATTTTGTTTTAACTTCTAGTCTTTAAACCATTTTGAGTTAACCTTCGTGCATGGTCAGTGAGACAATTGTGCTCCAGCTTCCTCCTGTCTTGTAGGATATGCTAAATTCAAGTTTACAAGTGCCACAAGATGTAGAAATATCTAGAGAGAGTTTCACCTTCTGTGGGCACACACACCACACTGATTTAGTGAGTAAGGGAAAAGGAACAGGAAAAGCTTAATAAGAAGCTATAGCCTCAGTCACAGAATTTCTCCCTGGGCTGACTAGGAGCACAGCATGACCAGCTATGCTTGGGAGATTATCTAGTTGCTTTCTGACTGAAGGTATTTTTTTCTTGCTAGCTCGCAGTCAGATGTGGACTGGGAGTGCTTGAGTCAGTTTGGTTAGGTTTACACAACTCTCAGGTTCCTGCATGCACAGCCATTACTTTGCATGGCCAGAGACAACCTTAAGAATATGCCCTCAAAATGGGTTTCTAAGATGGAGTTTCCCAATGGATTTAGAGAGGCCAAAGAAATAAATTCTGCAGTTGATTCTGAATTTTGGATATTTTCTTCTATTATTTCCATTCCAGTATCACACAAATTGGATTGGAGAGTTGGAGTACAGGACATTAGTCATAACACTTCTACCCCACACCCCCCCCCACCCCACACCCCCCCAGGTCAGTGCTCTTAATTTATTCTCCAGACTGCAGTTTTTTGTACACCAGTAGGAGTCTCTCTTAGGAAGGATGTTCCTGCCTCCAAACTGGAGGTGTCCTTGTAGCCTGTCATCCCTACAAGAAGGATGATTATTCTATGATTGGTTCAGTTTATGGTACAGATTTTGACACAATCCTGGGAAATGTAGCAACACGGTTTTCTTATTTTGCCATCTTGAATGTGCCTTTTTAACTATTGCCCACATATGTTCTGAGCAAAGAAGAAACTAAATGGATTGTCAGAAGAAAAAAAAACCTTTTTTGCTCATAACTTGTAGATGTGGTGGAGTTAAATCCAAATGTGCCTGGTCACTGAACTCCAAAATCAGATTTATTCTCCAGGACTTAGAAATAATTTGACTTGGGTAGGTGCTGCTAGGTTCTGTGGATTGCTGCTATAATGGAAAGCAGCACTATCCCTTTGTTATAGCTACTAGCTCTGTGCAATTAATGAGCCCTTGAAATCGGCCAAATATGAATTGATATATGCAACAAGTATAAATGTAACATAAAATTCCAAACACTTGGCACTAAATATAATGTAAGATGCCACATTAATATGTCTAAATATTGACTAAATGTTGAAATAATGATATTGAGAATGGATGATGTTAAATAAACTGTATTATTCAGATTAGTTTTTCATTCCTTACAAACAGCCTTCCTTAATGTTTCTGAGTGCAACTTCTGTGCTGTTTATGATTGAGAGTAAATCCAGAGCAAACATAAAAGCGTCTTCATGATAAAATCACTGCTCTAGTTGCAGATTCATACTTTTTATTGCAATACCAGAAATATTTTTAAAAAGTAAAATCCAGGAAAATTCTGTTAATTCTCTTACATTTATTTATTTACCTTGGTACAACTTTCCCCAATGCTAGGTTACAATATAGCCTCTTGATCGCCTCTTTCTAATTAAAGTCCTTTCATCTTTGAAAGTCTCTAAAAATCTCAGAACTGAATACTCATTATTACTAACTCCTCCAATAGAAATATTTAAATCCCTAGACAATTAGTCAAATACTATATTTAGCAGCCACTTTACATATATATGTGTACATATATAAATATATATATATATATATATATATATATATATTTTTTTTGCTTTTTTGGGTCACACCCGGCAATACTTAGGGATTTCTCCTGGCTCTGCACTCAGGAATTACTCCTGGTGGTGCTTGGGGGACTATATGGG
Organism: Cryptotis parvus; assembly: GCA_021461705.1. Lineage (NCBI taxonomy): Eukaryota > Metazoa > Chordata > Mammalia > Eulipotyphla > Soricidae > Cryptotis > Cryptotis parvus. The sequence goes on from JAJIBD010002231.1 coordinate 64,817, forward strand.
ATGCCAGGGATTTTACCTGGGCCACACAGACCGGCCGTGTGCAAGGCAAACACCCTACCCACTGGATTATCGCCCTGGCCTCACTTTACATATTTGTGTTAACCATTTCACTTTAAGTTCTGAGAGGTCATTTTATGATGATCTGTGCTTTTTTGATTCTCCTGCACTTCATACTGACTGGTATAATACATATAGATATAAGTATGTAATGTATTTATTTATAATATAAACATAAGCAATATAAAGATCGATGTTTTATAATATGCATATTTATAAAAAGTAGTCAATATATGCAAAGATATGTGTAAAAAGCAGGAAAAATGAGTTAAGTAGTGAATTATTTTAGTTTGTTGTGAGAAGAAAATTCTTCTAGATGCATGAAAAGAATGGATAAAATCTAGCTACAGATTTTATTCTTTTTTGCAAATACTTTTTGTCTTCTGCCTTATATATGATATACACATATCTATAATAAAACTGTTTGAATAAATAACTCAGTGACTGAACTAGTTTAATTTTAAAAAGCAACATAAATTAGGTTAGTAGAGCATAAAAACACATTATTGCAGTATTATTCCTTTTGAGTTGAATTAGGTTTCCAAGCACATTGTAACAAGCATTTCTTTACTCAGCTGAAATTATGCATGCGGCAAGTTTTAAAATGGTTATTCCTTTCTATTCGTCTTTTTTGCTTCCATAAATTAGGCCAGCACACGTCATTCTATATTTCCCAAAGCCAAATTCTTAAGCTATTTCCATTATACATTCATTCCAATGAAAATAATGACTTCCATTAACCACAGTGTCAGAGGACAGTGAAGCCAAATCAGTTGCCATAGCATTGTTTTATAACAGAAGATAATGTTATCCCCACTGTAGTTACAAATGCCATTTCCTCCAAGTTCAAATACTCTTGGAGCTAAACTGTGATTTGATGTCTAATGGTCAACTCATGTTCTGGAGATTAAGTTAATTAAAACAGTTGCCCTACTCTATTAAAGCTCCCTGCAGACTAATTATTAAAGTGCCAAGCACCATTACCAGACCTCCAGCAACTGAAAGTCACAAGGGAGTTGCTTATATTCACGGAACTCCAAAACTCAGTAGATTATCGCCTGTAGTAAAAGAACACGCACACTGAGAAGCAGATTACCTTCTCCACAGCCACTGAGCTATTATAAAGTGTACAAAGGAAAAGCCAAATGTACATGCATTTGGATTCATAGCCTTTTAGAATCTGCAATTTCCAAACCTAGTCAGATATCAGAAAAGCAGCTTGGTTAAGTGCAAAGTGCTCTGCTTCTGGAACCAGGAGCAGAAATTTGAGTTTAAAACCTCCCCTTTAATTGCCTGAGGAAACTCAGATAATTCTTTTTTTACTTCAGGCATCAAATGCCTCATCAGGAAAACAAAGAGCATTTATTTGACCAGTGATGACATTTTTAATCATATTTTAGGCTAATTTGCTTGTTCTTTGAATAAAAACAAATAGTAGGTACAAGAGGACAAAGTAAAGCTGTAGTGAGGGGTTTATCCAGCAAAAAACCGCTGCTCTAAAGCTCTAACAACAGTGCTGCACAGAGCAGACTTTAAAGGGTTTTATGTTCTTTAGAGATATAGAAATGAGGTGTTGCATTCGTGTTTTGTTCCTTAACCTCAGAGAAGTAAAAAAACACAGGCAAATGAAAGAATATTAATACGCTTTTATGAACATGCATATTATTATAGAACATGCATATTCTATAATAACTCAATAACAGCTTCAATAAAATTGTGACATATTTTTTATACCACTATTGCAACAACAGCAAAGTATTGGTTTTAATGTTAGAGTTACATTGGGCAGTGATTGGGAATTACTCCTCTGTGCATAGGTAGAACTTGAGGAATTATACAGGGGTCGGTGGCATATAAGGCAAAGTACCCTCCCTACTGTACTTTATCTCAGGCCCCTAACTTAGATTTTAAGTTTCAAATTCAATAATTGTGTACTTATTAAAAATTGAATTTCTTCTTAAAATGTTGGTTCAGAACTAAAAACACATCTACACATGCATCTATTCTCTCTATTCTATCTAACTATATATCTAGCTTTCAAGTTCTGTATCTGTTACAGGACTTCTCTAAGAACCTCTGCATCTGCTCTGAATTGCCTCCCTGCAAATCACTTCGTAGATAAGGGGGTAGTCTAAATGTGGCAGTTTATCTGACCATGTATTCTGTACTAGCTGGTATAAATATTCTCTCATGCTACCACAATCATCGTGGGACTAGCTAGATCTTACCAGCATATTTGCCTAGCCACGTTGGATCCCTAAGACCAGGAAGAAATGCTCTTTGCCTCCAAGCAAAGCAAGCATGGCTCCCTGATAACTCAAAGGCAACTAAAATACAAAACTACCGTGAAGTAGACGAGACTTGTGAAGGCTTGGAGAAATATTTAACTGGCATTAGTGTTAGTCTTTGGTACAGAGACATACCATCTCAGAAACACCCTTCTCTACCCTATAAAGGCTTTTCCAGGCAGATCTTGGCTCAAGACATTAGCATATAAAAAGACATTAGGTGAGGTGCTGGGAGAAATTACCTGAAGGCATTTGACCCTCCCTGCCAGGGGAAGTTACATTTAGCTTACAGCTCCTCCCAGCTCTGCTAGGAGGCTTTGAATTAGCTCTGGGTCCTTGTAAACAGCCAGAAGGTCTCCTGAAGTTGCTACATTTCTATAGAGCTATTTTCCTGTTTTCATCTCTAGATAGCCCAGCCCAGAATGGGCTGGGCTGGGGAGTTTGGGAGGATTTCTAGCTATAAAATAAGCTGCAAGAAGAAAGAAGCTCTCTTTTTTCCCCTTTTGCCATTTCAGCTTCCCTTGGCATTTTGCTTCTCTGTCCTCTCCATTCTCTGTTGGGCCTCAACACGTGATGGCAGCCATTTTGGCCTACACATGGCTGGGGCCTAGCTGGGAACCCAGAGTCCGGAAGTTTTCCCTGCTCTTGGATTGTATATTGGAACCTGTGATAGTAAACTCCTTTTAAAACTGCATCGGATTCCTGAGTCTTCATCCATTCCCCTCCCGGCTTCGGAGGTAGAAGGGAACTTCGCTTCCCCAGCACTGTTGGGGGCCCGGCAGCATCCCTGACCTCTGTTACTAGATTTCTCCCACTCATCTTTTCTTGTTTATTTTTGCAGAATTCAGCAGACCAGAAGGACATATGTACACACCATCTCATACAGCGAGTTCCTAAATGGATTAACTTATGAAGCAAACACATAGATCACATTTTTAGAGCATGCTTAATATAATCAGATATTTTTTATTACTGACTTTTTGATTGTGGTTCACGACATCAAATAGGTAGTCAAATGTACTTATCATGTTGATGTTTGATGAAGAAAATGCCATTATCACAAGTAGAGGAACACGGATTTCTGAGATTGTTGGAATGAGAAACATCAAGACAAGAAATTGAATAGATTAAAGATACTGGCTCTTTCAAGATTATCTCTGCACAACCACAGACATCAGACAGTTGGCTGATTCATATATGCACGACTTATTTGGAAGCCTACAAACCATTAGGATAGAGAACTTTACTTTTTTTCTCATTCAGCTATGTCAAAAAGAAATATTTAAGGAAAATGAATGTTATATTAACTTTCCACTTATGCAAGCTTAATATCAATTGGTAAATTATTGTTCCTTGTCAGACTTAAAATCAGTTTGGGAATGATTTTGTGTAGTCAATACATCATCTGGTGAAATCCCTTTTCTCACCAGAGTTAACAGCAATACCTATTAGGAAGCAGCAGTTCTCATTATGACTCTGAGAGGTGCTAGGGCATCAAAGTATATAAGCTCTGGCAGAGCTCATTCATCAAGGTAGGAAACCTGTTTCGAGTATTAAAACAGAGACTGAGAAATAGCAGAAACTAGTATTTGGATAAAATTAATGAAGTGCAAAACAAGAGAGTAACAGTAAGAAGAAAACATGCTTTATCTAAAATTTACATATGAATTTATAAAATTTTCTAATTATTAATGTAACCATATTTATAGATATGAGACGACAAATGACTTAAATATGTTTAAATGGATGTTTACTTATTCATTAAAAATAACAATTTTGTACAAAGTTGTTTACAATATAGTTGTTTCAGGTATTCAATAACCCAACACCAATTGAACTATCACTGTGCCCTTCCCTCCACAATGTCCCCAGTTGCCCACCCACCCTCCCAATCCTGTTACCCTAAGAGGCAATAATGCTTTTTCTTTTTGCATTGATTACTGCAACTTATATCATGGCAACCTTTTGGTATTTTATTTCCTAAATGAGACCCTGTCAATGTCTTGTTTAACTGCCATATCAAGATTCCAACTCATATAAAGATCTTTTTATATAAAACATTCTCATTTTCCATCTGAAACCATAAATTAAAATGAGCTCAGAACCACTACAAGAGAGAGAAATTATTTAGAGAGCTGTGTGAAGTCCCCACCAAGCACTTTACATAAAACATTTGGTAAATCATAAAAAAATACAAGCGTTATTTCATGATAACACAGTAAATAATCAGCTGCACTACTACAAATCAACCCATGATATAACCATATTTTTCAGGCATAAGATTTTCAGTGTGGAAGACTCCCAATTTTAGACCAAATGGTTCTTCTTTTTTTCTTGTAGTTACTAACTAGCTAGTGATACCATCTTAAGTTATGGAGAAAATAAATTTAGAATGAATACATGTGAAAGGACCATTTCTATGTCTTACAGAATTTCAGTCAAAACATACAACATTTTCTCATTGTCAGATGAATATGAGCTGGAACATCTTCAATACTGCTGTTTTATTATCATTTAAATGTGTTTCTAGCACCAAAGACATTGGCAGTATCGGGCAACTGGGTTTTGATCACAACAGCAAAAATCTAGTTTTGAGCTGTGGACCATTGCTCTCTGAAAGAACTGCCTGAAAAATAATAAGGCACAGAGAATGCTCAGTTGCACAGTATAATTTGTCTCCATGGTCTTATTTTCTCTGTAATTTTGCCTCTCTCCCTTCCTCTTCCCATGCTCATTTTATGAAACTATTGGGATTTCTTGTATCTTTGTTCATTAAAAAAATTGTAGCACTTTAAATGTATTTATTGAACTTATTGCATACATTTCTTTTTAGAATATATATATATATATAATTTATATATAATTTTTGCTACTCCTACTTTAGTCTTACAGCTAAATAACAAGTCACCAAATTAATGAATTATGTATTAAGCTAAAATCTAACAGACTCATCACAGTATAGCAAAATTATGAATTTCAAATTATCATATGCTAGCCAAGTCCAAAGAATGCTGGAAAACAACAATAGTTGTAAGCCTAGTGAATTTGACAAATTATTTATTGCAAATAGAGGAATTGTTTTTGATACATGAAAGATATAGAAATTCATCACTGCCATGCCCATATTTAGTGATTTTATTTTCTGTTCAAAAGCACATATCTCATTGCAAATAGCCTGACAACTATGATCAATTAATATCTTATAAAGTAAAAAGGCAATCTTTTGGAGGTAATCAAAAGAAGATCTTGCTTGCATGTGCATGAATGTATTGTTTTAAATGTCAGAAAAGTGACTAGATATTGTGACCATTAAACTATTACAGTCTAAGGTATTTAGGAAACATGTTCAGAAACAACATTTCCTAAGGGTGTTGTCAGAATCTTCTTGCTACCGAAGTCACCATAATGTTCTACATGATCTCAGTGTTGGAAAAATATTATTTATGCTATAGATCTGATGTTGAAAAAAATCACTCATGTTGTACAGCCTGAGTCTGCACATTCTTTGTCCTACAGGAATCTCTTGAGAAAGCAAACTGGCAGGAGGAATGAAACAAGCATTACTCTGCAATGTCTGTTAAAATCATTTTATAACAAAGTTTAATATTATCAACTGACAAAGACAAACTATTTTAGAGTTTACCTCACAACTGGCACCAAAAAGGTGGGTGTATAACTAAACAATTGATAACTATTAAATATTATAAAATTTGAAAATCATGAAAATGAAAATTCTGGGTTGGAGAGATGGCACAGTAGTTAAGGAGCTTTACCTTTCAATGTGCTAACCTAAGTCAGATCTCCATAACCTAAAACTGTACCCTGGACACCATCAGGAATGACACCAGAACACAAAGTCAAGAGTAAGCCCTAACAAGAACAGGATGTTGCCCTAAATTTATATTCCCCAAATGAGATTTCAGGAGAGACATGAAAATATTGAGAGACTTATCTATTCCAATGAGGTTAATTCTAGACAGGAGGGAGTGTATTGTAACATGTTTGGAATTACTGAGCAACAACTAAAGGGTATATACTGTATTATGGCAATAGCAATCAGATTAAAAAAGAACACAAGAGGAAAAAGAGCTCCAGTATAATATGGGGCATGCGAATCATTTTGTAAGATGTTGTCACTGAGAGAACTGGAGAAACATTATGGAGTTTTCAATAGAAGAGGATGTATTTGACTTTTTACTAATAAATGAATGCTGAATCCTATTTAAAAATGATTTTTTAAACAATTGATTGAGGGGCCAAGCAATAGTCAAGTGGGTAGGGTGTTTGCCTTGCACACAGCTGACCCAGGTTAGATCCCGGGCATCCCATATGGTCACCTGAGCACCGCCAGGAGTAATTCCTGAGTGCAGAGCCAGGAATAAGCCAGGTCACACCATTTTGGTGTGACGCAAAAAGGAGAAAAACAAGAATTGATTGAAGTGGAGAAGATAGATCTATTAGAAAATACCTACTGTAAGCTAAACAAAAAGTAATGGTGAATCAGATGAGAGTATTGTCACTGGAGGTGATGAGCAGGTGTCAGTTTCTAGATATACTGGGATCAAATTAAATATATAGATTTTTATGATTAACTGAATGTGAAGTCAATAATAATTTCAAAGTTTTCCAAAAGTCAGAGTGAATTCTCCAGAGTTACCATCAACTTAGATGTAGAAAACTCCCTTTTAATAAACTTGAGCAACACTAGGCTTAAATTTGATTTGTAAATTTTTTAAGTCTACTGAATTTCTATTTGTATATGACAGATAAGTGTCACTAACAGCTGCATGCAAATCTTAGGATAAGAGAATTGATAATCCACCTCAGGAGAAACACATGTTTGCACATGTCGGCCAGTACATAGTTCTGCACCTCAGCATTAACAATTAAACTATATGTATATTAACCTACAATTTAAACAGAATTTATATATGTTGGGTTTATTGCTATATAGATTTATTTGATCACTTGATAACCAATTATTCATTGATTTGCTTCGGCGGGTACCAATAACATTTCCATTTGATCCTATCACGTGCCAGTGTAGCCCAATGGCATCTGCTTGCTACAGGAATATGAAGAGCCTCAAACTGTTCGTTCTGGGTCTTGATGAAGAAGTCTGACCATCTTCTTGGTGAAGGACCATGTGAACTTTTGAAGTCCCATGGGATCCAGTCATTAATGGCTCTAGTCCAGCAGTTGTCTCCAAACCAAATTACATGTCCAGTCCATCTGACTTTCAACACTTTGGCAAACAAGACAGCGTCCCTGACTCTCTCACTTGACTGAGGCATGATATTCCAAACATAGCTCTTTTGATTCCTCTTTCAGAGGAATAGCGTTTTCATCCTGCTTTCGTAGAACCCAGGTCTCTGAGGCATATGTTAATGCAGGAAGAATGGTGGAGTAAAAGAGATGTGCCCGGAGCCAGAGGTTCTTTGTCCTTTTAGCTATTTCTGCGATGTTCTTGAAGGCATTCCATGCTGCTCTCTTCCTCCTGCGCAGCTTAGGTTTTAGGTCGTTGACCATGTTGTGTTTTCAACCTAGGTACACATAACTGCTGCATTCAGAGATGTTTGTTCCATTGAGAATGAGTGGGTCCTCTGGAACTAGTTCATTTTTCATGAACATAGTTTTGTTGAGATTCAGCTGTAGACCTATCTTTCCATATTCTAGAACAAAGTCAGCCAGCATTTGTGCCACTTGGCTAATGCTTGGTGTTTTGTTTTTAGAAAAATGTCATCAGCGAAGCAGAGGTTTTGTAGTTGCAGACCATCTATCTTCACTTCTATTCCTTCCCATTCTAACTGCTGCATGATGTTCTCGAGGGTGCTGCTTGAGTTTTAGTGAAAGGTGATCACCCTGAAGAATCCCTCTTTGACATCAATAATCACTTCCCTTGTAGAATGGTGAGATCCTGGTGGTGATTCCGTAATACATCTCATGAAGGATCTTGATGTATGGATTTGAACACCCTGTTTGGCTAGGGCTTTGATGACTGCTTCAGTCTCCACAGACACAAAAGTTTTCTTTAAATCAATGATCATGAGACAGAGAGGCATCTTGTACTCCCTACAAACCTCGATGAGCTTGGTTACCATGTAGATATGATCAATTGTGCTGAATCCTTTCCGAAAGCAGCTTGCTCGCATGGTTGTCCCTTCATCTAATGTTCTGCCAATCCTGTTCAGGATGACTCGAGTGAACAGCTTGTAGATGACGGACAAAATGCAGATGGGGGATAGTTGCCAATGTCGTGGATGTCTCCCTTCTTGAACAGTAAAACTGCCCTGCCCGGTTTTCCATTGGGAGGGCACCTTGCATTTGACAGGTAGCGTGTGAAGAGCCAAGCTCAGTGTTTTGGTGTATACAGATGGCAGATTCTTAAGGTGTTCGAGTCTGACTTTGTCTGGGCCTGTTGCTGTTCCCTTCTTTACCAATGAAATGGCATGTTGGATTTCAGAAGGGGCATGAACGGTCTTGGTGGACATGATGAACTCAGATAGTGCCTCACCCTGTTCGTTCCATTCTAGGCCATCGGTCCTGATGTGGAGTTCTTTGGCTTTATTATTCATTTAATAAATAAATAAATAGATTTATTTATTAACAAGAAAAAGTTAAGCAAATGATTAATGACAAACAGAGATGATCTAAAGTTCAAACAGTATCTTAGAAAAGTATTCCACAGGGAAGAGTTTTGGAAAAATGAAAAGTAAGCAAATAAAACTGAGAGGGAGGAACTAGCGGAATAGTAGAAAAACAAAAGCATGGCACTCTGGAAACAGTGGTATCAACTAGAGTCTAAGTACCTATTTCATCTGAGCAATAACTTATGGACGAGTGTTTCATTTAGGAAACAAAGGGTGTGCTTGACCTCATAACAAATAATTTCTATATACTTATTGAGAAAATCCTAACATAGAATTTAAGAAACCCATGAGAAACTGAGCTGAAATCAAGTGCAGATAAGTATTTTTAAAGTATTTCTTGTATATAAAAAAGAACAAAAATGTAATTTAAAATATTGAAATACAGTTTTTGCTTTCTGGCAATTTTTCTAGTATCATATATCCTAGAGATAAATTTGGAATTACTCTAGGGGGTGATAAAATGGTTTGTTTTTTATTACTGCTAATGACTATTTTGTGACTATACTATTTCAATACAATAAATGGGCTTTACTAATTAATTTGTGAACAAATTGACTGTGTTACTCATCACATGAACTTGCATAAACACTATTTTAACATAATACACATTCTCTTGTGCTTTATTTCCATTCTAGCCATAAGGTATAGTTTGGAATTTATATCATGACAGGGTAATACTTCTTTTGTTTTAGTCTGTTACATTCTTCAGGTATTGATATAAAGGACTGAAAATTCCCTGGTAATTACTCATTTTTCCATGTAAAATTGAATAATTCAATGTAACTTATCTTGTCACTTGTCTTCCTGTTCTTTATCTATTTGCTAGAGTGGGCACCAAAATGTCTCCATTTGTTGGGAATGAGATCAACTATTGTTAGTGTTTTTGGCATATCGGGATATACCATGGGTAGTTTTCCAGGCTCTGCCATGGCTAGGGGTTCACCCAAGGGGGCTCAGTATTTTTCTATGTCAGACCATCAACCATCCAGGCCTCATGGGGCAGAGAACCTGGGTCTAGAGAAGTCTATCTCCTGTCTGCCACCTACTTATGCAGCCAGGCACTGCACACCT
>JAJIBD010002232.1:0-133442 GCA_021461705.1 Cryptotis parvus
GGGGTTTATTACTCCATACAAATTTCAGGAGTGTTTGTTCAATTTCTTTGAAGAACATCATGGGGTATCTTTATAGGGACCGCATTGAATCTGTATAAAGCTCTAGTGTGTATTACCATTTTGATAATGTTGATCCTTCCAATCCATGAGTAGGGAATGTGTCTCCATTTCCTCAGGTCCACATACTTTTTATTTAATAGTAATTTTCTTTTAACTATTTTGGTTTATTTAGGTATTTTTACTCTGTTTCCATTAGTCTTTTTTTCTGCAAGTTTCCACCTACATAGATGTATGTCTTCTATGTCATCATTCACCTTATTGTATTAAAATAATAAAAAGGACATTTACTTATCAAGGTGGAGTAAAGGGGACTAGCTTTACCCTCTAGTGTAAAACCTTTAAAGAAACAGACAAAATATATGAAACAATGGAACTCCAGCCATTGCATGTCAGGTGGCAGAGCGATAATGAAATCTGCAAGATGCAAGTGGAAAGGAGAGCTCTGCAATGATCTCAATTTACTCTGTGAGTGTTTCTTGGCCACAGAGCAGGGAATGGCGCAGAAGAAGAGCGCAGACACTTGTCATGATCTGAGGCGCTGAGTGTCCAAGAAAGCAAAGGCACCCAGAGTCCGCACTAGGAAGTTTCAGAGCAGAGATGCTCCACAGAAAGAGAATGCTGGAGAGCTACAGACAGTCCCACGGAGAACATAGCTGAACATGAGCCAGTGCACACAGAGGAGAAACCACTCATGGAATCATTCCCCAAAAATTGCTGCCACCGAGGGCCAAGACCAAGACTAGCGTACTATTGGAGAAACCAAGAGCAACATCTTCATGGCTCTCAGTTCACTGAAGAATAAGGAGGAATGACATTGGTATTAAGAACTAACCATATGCAATCAAAGATCTTGTTCCATTGAAGCAGGGTCTAAAACAAGACCTAAAAACAGTTTCCAAATTATTGAACTGAGATCAAATCAAAGCTCAAGCATATTTATAGAAATATATTTAAAAGGTCAGATTAACAATATCTGACAGTCAAGATGGAATAGTCAAAAAAAGCAGAAAATGCAATACTTGTAAAAAATGTATGAATTGGAACTGATATAAAAATAAGTCTTATGAAAATAGGTAGGGACAATAAAGTTTTTATGAGTATATTCCATAGGCCCAATCAAAGACTGGACCTCCTGGGATGAACCCAGAGCCACTGCAGAGCCTGGCAAGCTACTCATGGTGTATTTGATATGCCAAAAACAGTAACAAAATGGCCCTCATTCCCAATGAATGAGGATGTTACTGGCGCCTGCTCAGAGTAAATTGATGAACAATGGGAAGACAAGTGATAAGTGACATGTGATATTCGGGTAGACCCAAGAAGTGAGAAGAATAAGCTAACACTGACATGGAAGATGTAACATGACCCATTTCAGTTGCCTAGAAATGAATATCAAAATCAGATGGAAAATATAGGGGAAATAGGAATCAGCATCATATTCAACATTTCAAAAAGGACATACTGAAATAGAAATTGCTCAAACGGAGACACAGATAAAGCATTTAAGGAATAATTGCATACAAATAACTTTTTAAGATAATACCTGGAATATTCCAGATTTCTTTTAACAAAATACCTAGATCAAATAAATCCTAAGAAAAGAAGTAAGAAAAAGTAACAAGATACAACACAAATTAAATCAGTGATAAAACTGTAAAAATAGCAAGAGTGTAGAGAACATAATATATAGGGATGAAGCAAGGTAAGGATAATTAAAGACCTTATTTTTGAGAAATAGACATGATGGAGAGAGAACAATATAAAAGTATTGAAATGGAGAAACCATCAAGCTAGAATTTTTGGGCAGTACTGTTTCTACTCTTCCACAATGTCAAAAGGAGTAAAACCACTTTGAGAGAGAAAATATTCTTAAATTGCCTAGCAGATAAATTGACTTGTAGCTCTTTTGTTTGGATATATCTCTTGGTACCATAATAAATTTGGGTGATAAAAAGGTTAGAGTTCATGAATTACATGTAGTGAATGAATTCTTGAGTCTATTTAGGCTCATTACTCCTAGGACCAACTAGACATTGATATGTGTCAGCTGCCCAGGTGAGAGGCAGCTCGTTACATGGTCTGGTTCCTGTGGCGTTGTTGGGTCTCCAGAGACCACCAACATGGTTCTGCAGTCACAGATACAGGTGTTTTAAGGAAGGGTCATGAGAAGATATGAAGAGAGCCTCGGCCTGGCAGGGGCTTAGAGAATTTCCTCATCACTCAGGATTATTTTCCTAATTTGCAGAACTTGGGGTCAGACAACCTCTAGATTCCTTCCTAATTGTGGTCCCCCTTTTCTCATTTAAAAAATGAAAAATGTTTATTGTGATGAAATTCTTAAGCATCTTGTTCACAGACATCATTGAGTGTGTGTTTAAAGCCCCTGCAGACCAGGTCGTGTGGGTGATAGTGGGTGATATCAGCGACAAGAATCTAGTTCTCCTAACTGAACAGTTTTGCTTTGTTCCCTTTGAGACTCGTGATAATTTATATCAGCCACCCAGACTGCTGCAGTTTTGCAATCCATTTACCATCTTCTCTTTCCAGTTTTAGAGCTTCCTTGACTTATCTCTACTTTGATAGTATCAGCCCCTTACTCCATTTACAGTTAGTGCCAAAAGTTTTTTTTTTCCCAAAGCATCCATCTTTATGGATATCGTCCATAAAGCTTGACAATATTTATTTGCAAAAGAGCAGTAGAGCACTGCTTAAATTCATATGTATGAGCACATCTGTTAGACCTGTACAACCTTTTGATTTTGCCTAGCCTTTTTCAGTATTTTATCACAAACAACTTATGGACCGGAAACCTAGAAATTTTGTATTTCTTAATATGACCACCTTGAATACAAATTTCACTCAGTATTTGCTGTTTCTTATCCGATATTGAAAACAGGAAAATTTAAGCTACACTCAGGCCAGGCCTTAGCTATTGCTTTCAATTTGCCAACACAGGAACCTCTGTAAGGATTGAATTGATATCCTTTCTTTGATGGAAATTTTAATGAGGTGGGTAATGATCCAGAGGTAGAGAGAATCAAGCAAAAAGAGAAACTAGAAACTTAAATCATCTGGAAAACACTGTTCACTGGAACGATGCCTGTTGTAATTCAGTGGGACATTCAAAATATATTTCACATAGACATTTTTATACAAAATATTAACATAAGTTCTCTACTGAAAACTTAATTTTTTAACCTTATCTACTTGTTATGACTTTTATTTAAATATGGCCTATAATTTCTCTCTGGCTAGAGTGCAGGCATTGTAGTATTTTAATATTTCTGTTTTATGCAGTGATTTATACTTGAGTTGTTGTTTGTTTTGTTTTTGGGCCACTTTTGACTGTGTTCAGGCTTACCCCTGGATCTGCACTCAGGTATCACTCCTGGTGGGGCTGAGGGGAACCCTATGGAATGCTGAGGATAGAACCTTGGTTGACTGTGTGCAAGGCAGACACCTTACCTACTGTACTATCATCCCAACCCTTGCTTGAATTTTTAATTGATTACTTGCTCATAGTACTGTAGAACTTCAGGGATGTGGCTTCACACCTCTGTATGTACACAACTCACACCACCATGGTTTGGTGTTCTAGTCCCTCATCATCAAAATTCACCTTCCCTTTTCCTTGGAAACCTCCTCTCCGAGGCCAGTCATGACTTCTGTTGTTTTTGTGCTTACGTGACATAGTAAGTTCAGTCCATAAGACAGAAGCCATCTTGTAATGTCTTTCATGTCCTTGTTTCCAGTCAATAAAGCCATCTCGGTTCTACCCATGTTTTCCCAGAAGGCACAATAAAATCTTTTTTAATGGCAGAGTAATAGTTCACTGAGTAAATATACCACAGTTTTATTTAGCCAGTCCTTTGTTGATTTAGGTTGATTCATGTCTTGGCTCTTGTGAATAATGTTCCATGAACATGAGAATGTAAACTTGAATTTTTTTTTTTGCAAATTAGTTGAGGCTTTTAAGTGACAGTTTGGCATAAATTTTAATCTACAAGAAATTGGTCAAAAATATCAGTTGCTACAGAAACCACTGAATTCGTATTTCATGTTCTATAAAAAGTTGAAGATGACACTAATCTTTTTAAATATGCTTAATGACTTTCTAACTTTGTAAAAAAAGAAAATTTGATAAAGAAACTATAAGAGTTTATCAATTTCAAGATCTCAGAACTAGCAGGCAGACAGAATTTTAATCTCAGACAAAAACAAAACCTAAGCAAGTTTTAAATTATATATCACCGATCACGATCACGATCTTCCCGTTAATCATCTATTTGCTAGAGCGGGCACCAGTAATATCTCCATATGTCCTGTCTCATGCCAGTAGAGCAAAGGGCATCGGCTTGCTACAGGAACATAAAGAGCCCTCAAACCATTATATTAGGGTCATGGGAATGACCTAATATAATTGTTACTGGCATTTGGCATGTCAAATACAACACGAGCAGCTTGCTAGGCTTGCCGTGCCGGGAGGCATATTATTTAAACACCTCCAAATAAAGCATTTATTGATGAACGGCGGCCGCTTGCGCCGCGCGAGCCGGGCTGTGATGGGCTGGTCGGCTGGGTGGAGTTCTGAAGAGAGGGAAGTCCGGATGTGGAAAATGGCGGCACCCATGGGAGTGGGTGGGGGGGGGTCGTCTGGCTGGTTGTGAGGTTCTGCCGGGGTGGTGGGCCAAGGCTAGAACCCACCATGCCTCCCGACTGCCTCATGAACAGCTGGGCACAGGGAGAGCAAGCAACCGCTCTGCCCCATGTCTGAGTCTCTGGACCAGCATACCTGGGCTTTTTTTTTTTTTTTTTTTTTTATTTTGCTTTTTTGGGTCACACCCAGCGATGCTCAGGGGTTTCTCCCTGGCTCTGCACTCAGGAATTACTCCTGGCGGTGCTCAGGGGACCATATGGGATGCCGGGATCGAACCTGGGCGGCATGGGCGGCGGCTGCGTGCAAGGCAAAAGCCCTACCCGCTGGACTATCGCTCCGGCCCTACTCCAGGGGTTTTCTGATGATAATGCTGGGAGGACCATGCCAGCAACTAAACCCAGGCAGGTATACAAATTATATATATTTATATATAATATACATGGGAAGTTATATATAATACATATGGGATAGTAAGTAAGGCACTCTCTTTCATGTAGGCAACCCAGGATTGATTCCTGAGCCCATCGGATGTGATCTCTGAGCACAGAGCCAGGAGTAAGCCCCAAGTATTACCATATGTGGCAAAGAAAACGGAAGGGGGGTTCAGGGAGATAGCTCAAATGACAGTGTGTAGCTCTGCCATGAGGAGCCCAAGATGTGATCCCAGCATGGTGTGGCTCTCAGGACCGGCTCCAGAGCACAGACGTGAATCATGTCACTTTCCTTTCTTTCTTTGTACCATGCATTATGATGTTTCTTTTGCTTCTGTTATTTAATACACAATTGAGAGAACCTCTGATAAAGAGCAGTAGGAAAGTAGAAACTTTCAGATTTCAGTAGTAAATAATCTTTTTTTGTTACCCATTAAAAAACAAAAATGGAGGTGGTGAGCTAGTACGGGAAGAAGGGCACTTACCAGGCCACGGACAAGCTGGTTTCATACTGGCCCCACATCTGGTCCCCAAACCCCGTCAGGAGTGAACCCAGAGAAAAGTGGGGTTGGAGTGACAGAGCAGACCGGGTAGGGCCGTTGCCTTACATATGCTGACCCTCCGATCCTCAGAACTCCATATGGTCAGTCCCCTGAGCTTTGCCAGGAGTGATCCATGAGCACAGAGTCAGGATAAACCCTGAGCACCCCTAAGTGTGTCCCCAAAACAAAGAGAAAAATAAAGAAAGATTATAATTAAAAACAAGTCCTTAGTGGAAGGTCATTAGGTTATGTTTAGATAACAAAATATTCCTTACTCTAAGTTGACTTTTGCTGAAGAGTTCTTTTACTATTAAAAACATATGAGAGGAAAACCTGCTTTTCTCTCTCTGATTTCTTTTGGCCACTTAATGACTTTCAAGCAGAGCATGTGGTCTTCTGCTTGTCAGAATCATTTCAAATATTCGAGATTATGATTTTGTCAGTAGGGGGAGGCATTAGACATGTACAAAATGACCTTCTGCATAAGGAACATGACACTGACTGTGTCTAATGCCTGAAAGTCCACGATCTCCCCACCCTCTTTTGAGAGCTTTCTACCTGGCTCACTGTGTCGTCTGGACCCAGCCCTATTTGGCTTTCCCCAACTGTGCCCTGCTGCGATTCTTCACCGTGCCGAGCTGTCTGAGTTTTGCAATCATCATTCATAAGCTTGTGTCACCCAGCCCACGAATAGGATAGGAAGCCTGTATGAGGAAATTTCCTATTCCGAGTGCCAAGGATAGCATCTGCACCACTTACGGAATTATCATACAGATTTTTAAGTGGATATACAGAATATCTGGTGAATGGCCAAGAGAAGAAAGTGAAAGTGCAAAATTCTACCTGACTTAGGACGGGACACTAGCGCCACGGGTTGATGAAGTCAATCTTCTTTTCCCATTACCGACTTTGCTGTATGACTTGTGTTAGTGGTTCTATCTGTGCTCTGAGAAAATGGTTGGATTGAAAATAGAGCAGTGGAGATAGAATATAGAGCAAGCGGGACTGAGTTTCCTGCCGTCCCCTCCCTTCTTGTCATTCTTGTGATGACTAATGTCACATACACTTGATTGGCAGCTCATACGTGTGCTTTCCACAGCTCCTGGAGCATGTGGAGCATGCGGAACTGTTAGCTGTGCACCCTCGCTGCAGCCTTTATTCTGATACCAAGACAGCACTTGGGTTCCCAGATGGCCGGAGGAGAGGGACACGCTCTCTGCGTGGGGACTGCAGTGGAATTGAAGAGGCGGCCCCCGTGCTTCCCAGGCGGGTCCTCTTTGTCTCAGGGCCGTGCTCTGAGGCTCAATTTAAGAGGACTTCACTGCCCCAGGAGAGCAAAAGGCTGAAGGTTTGAGGGTCAAGTGGGCAAATACAAGCATATAGTTAAACTCTCAAGGTAAAGCATCTTGTTACTTAGCTTATTCCCCAGCAACCTAGATAGGATTTGAACATCTTCAAAGCTCTGGGTCATTATAACTGAAGACTGATTAAGGATGAAATTATTTTCTTGATTTTCTAAAGGTTAGCAGTCATTTCTGAGAGTTCCTGTCTGAAACGTTGGGCTCCTACTCAGAGAGAGAAACGTGACCTGCAGGTGCTGGCAGTGTTCTGAGAATAATAAAGGCAGAAGCTTTATCTGAGCAAAGGAGACCTCTGTTCTCTGCTATGTAAACTGGTAGCTTTTGGGGTGAGGACTCACAAAAATTAAGAAGTGAAATGGAAATCATTACATATATGAGTACATATGTATCACATATATTCATCTGCTTAAAGAGAAGCAAATTCTCTGCTAAGTTAATTAGCCAGAGAAATTTCAAAAGCATATACTTAGGGGAAAGATTGTTTAGTCAATTGTAGAGGAGGAAAACATTGGTGTGTGTATTTATATCCATTGGGATTTAGTAGAAGTTTTAATTTAGTGCCAGAGAGCCTATTAACACTACCATGACCTTTAACAAATGGGGAAAGTCTATTTTTTCCCCCTTCTAGCTTATAAAACTTAGTGAAAACACAAACAGTATCTATTATAGTATCTCTGATGCCACAGTTTGCTTTCAAACAGCGATAACCCAAGGGCAAGCT
Source organism: Cryptotis parvus (assembly GCA_021461705.1). NCBI lineage: Eukaryota > Metazoa > Chordata > Mammalia > Eulipotyphla > Soricidae > Cryptotis > Cryptotis parvus. Next base: position 7,773 of record JAJIBD010002232.1, read on the forward strand.
TGCACTTTTAAGACGTTGTTTTGCTAATATTTGGGGAATGGGTAGAGAAGTAGCTGCTGGAAACTGTCTGCCCAGTGAGAGCTCTCCTGGTTATCCATCTGCTTTACTTCGTCCATTAAATACTTGATTTTACTTTGGAAAGGATAAAAAAGAGCATCAGGTGCCAGGAAACCCCAAAAGGAAAATGAAAAATTTGAATGATGCTAATTATACTGACTAGATGTTCACCATCCAAAATGGGACGATATAACTCTAAATGTATGTATTGCAAGCCACAATGTGTAAGAGAAGGGGGGGAAGAGATAGATAGATAGATAGATAGATAGATGGATAGATAGATAGATAGATAGATAGATAGATAGATAGATAGATAGATAGATAGATAGATAGATAGATAGATAGATAGATAGATAGATAGATAGAGAGAGAGAGAGAGTGTCACAGAGACAGGTACTTTCTAGCGGAGGGAGGGAATCTGGGGACATTGGTGGTGGGAAATGGGCACTGGTGGAGAGATGGGTGCGGGAACACTGTATGACTGAAGCCCAAACATGAACATCTTTGTAATTGTATATCTCACAGTGGTATAATAAAAAACTTTTTTAAATTAAATTAAAAATGGGATAAAATTATAATAGTTGTTATGGATTACAAATGCATGCATTAATGGAGATTTTTAAAAAAGAAATAAACTAAAGCTCAGTAACTCTCCATTAGAGGTTGCCTGGGTATCTATATACTGTTCTGAAAACTGTCAAAGGGAAGGAAGGAAGCAAGCACCCATTGTGCAATGGATTTCGATTTATCCTGTAAGTCCTCTGTATGCAGAAGAGTTTCAGTAGAGAGGTTTCCCAGTAAATACAGTACAAATCAGGATTGGCCAAGAATTAGAATTACTCAGCAAGCAATCCCTGGTGGGACTGACAGTGATTGTCCTCAAAAAATGATAGAAGCACTGAACGTATGTTCAATCAGCCCACATGGGCTATCTAAGCAGGGACACTTCCTAAGGAGTGGGAGGTGGGCTGTTGGTCACTGTGCCAGGATGGCGAGAATGAGCCATTGGCATAGCTCCCAGGAGAGGGATGGCTGTATTGTGTCCGCAAACCTGACAGTGGGTCAGTAGGCTATGAGTGTCATCGAACTTCGGTGAACTTCACTGACCCATTAATCCAAGCTGACAAAAGGAAGAAGGTCTAATGTTATGTGATCCCCAGTGAGGGAGAGAGAGAGAGACATGGCAATTCAATGCTATCTATGAGGCATTTTAAATGTGGGTGGATGAATGCAGTGATGAGTGAATGGATGTAAGAATGAAACCAGACTTCTGTCTCCAGTTGGAGACAGAAGAAAATACAGAGGATATCAACAAGTCAAATGATACCTTAGGGATGCCTTCATGTTTTGTTTGTTTTGGGGACACACCCAGAGATTCTCAGGGGTTACTCCTCGTAGTGCTTGAGGGACCATATGTGATGCCAGGGATTGAACCCAGGTTGGCTACATGCAAGGCAAATGCCCTCCCCACCGTGCTATTGCTCCAGCCCCTGCTGGAGCATCCCTTGGGAGTATTCCACAGCATTCCTTTTTTTCTGCTTTTTGGGTCACACCCAGCGACACTCAGGGGTTACTCCTGGCTCTGCGCTCAGGAATTACTCCTGGCGGTGCTCAGGGGACCATATGGGATGACGGGGATCAAACCCGGGCTGGCATAGGCCAGCCCCCTGCAAGGCAAATTCCCTGCCCGCTGGGCTATAGCTCCAGCCCCGAGCATTCCTTTATCCTAGTTGAATCTGGGTAGACTCTTCCCTACCCTCTAATTCTTGACTGTTCTTACCATCTTTGTGGGGATTCACTTTCCTCTCTCTAGAATTTCTTAGATCTTCTCTTTTCAGTCATGATCTTCATGTCTTTTAATTTTATTGATAAATACCCAACTTTGAACTCCAAACAGATGTTGCCCTTTCCCTGAGTCTGCTGTCATATGGGATCTAGTCGCTCAGTCATATTAATTTTGATCAAATCAAATTAAATTAAATTGAACTGAAACTTCCTAAAGCCACACTTTGATACTTAGCTTGATATCTTAGTTATAAAAATTATACCAAAACGAGGACAAGAGCCACTCCAGTTATTTTAGGGGATGCGGCACATTCATTAGAAACTGCATTTGCTTTCAGTAGAAATATTGGAAGTCATAGACACAAACTGAAAACTGCTGATGACCATCTGTATAACTTATCATGTGGCTTATCAGGGGTGGGCACTGCTCCCTGTCCCACAGAATCCCAGTTAAGACATGCTTTATGTAAAGTTCAGAGTGTTTCCTAGTGCCTGGGGAACCACATAGCACCCATCCAAATGTAAGGGTAATGACACTGCACTAATTGCATGTTTGAAGCCAGGCCTGTCCCCGCCATTAAAATGTGAAATTAGTAATAATTGTATATCACCCTGTCTGAAGACTGTTTTCCTGCCCCTGCATTTAGAGCCCCACCTGTAACCTCACTTGGTTTTCTTTGCTCAGACTAGCTCTTCTCAGTGTCTTCGATAGAGGCAGGGGCTCACTGGTGTTGCACTGGTGGAGGGATGGGTGCTGGAACACTGTCTGACTGAAACCCAATCATGAACAGCTTTGTAATGATCTAGTTCACGTGATTCAATAAAATATTTTTTTAAAAAAGGACTAGCTCTTCTCTCTTCTTCCCATTCTCTACCATTACCTTTTCACCTTCCTACTCCTTGTAAACTCAGCATGTTCCTGATCTTTCCCAGCTCTTACTTCCACTTCTAATTAGACACCTTCATGCATGGGCCTTTGTAGTGTGTCCAGCCAGGACATTATTTTTTATCTTTGCCTCTTTTATATTCCCCTTGAAATCTCCAGAGTGTAGAACTGCCCTTGACCCACTGAATGTACATAATACAAGTTTACTGAATATGAAATTAAAGATAAACTTGCCTTAGGGGAGAGTTCAAAATTTTATTTGTATTTAATTTCATAATATGTGATTCTTACCTTTGCACATAGTTTATTTTGCTAACATATATCAGATACACTGTCAAAATAGTCTTGACTGTGCACCATGAAGGGTGGAGGGAATGATTTGACCTTTAAAGTTCAAAGGAGTATATACCACAGCTATTAAATATCCAATTTTAACTCAATAATTTGATGCTTCATATTTTAGCCTTTTGAATAATTAACTTCAGACACTTTGCATATTTTATAAATACTGACTACTTTAGTATTTAATAAGTCGTTGCTGCTATTTCTACTGACATTTAAAGTTTAAAATTTATCTAAGGAAAATGGTTCCATCTCCGTCCCCTCCTTTCTAGATTCTACCCAGTCTTTGTGGCTTGGGAAATTACATGTCACTTAATATTATCAAATATAGCCAAATATGGGTTGCTCTTCTCTGGAGTAAGATAAATATGAGCCCCCTCCTTTTATTTATTATTTTGGGTCATACCCAAAATAATAAAATAATAAAATCCTCAGGAGTTACTCCTGGCTCTGCACTTAGGAATCTCTCCTGGTGGTGCTTGGGGGGACCATATGGGATGCCAGGGACCAAACCAGAGTTGGCTGCATGCAAGGCAAATGCTCTTGCCACTATACTATCACTTTGGCCCAATCCCCCACCTTTTAAAGTAAGTTAGGTCTGATAGGCATATTATGCCTATTTCTGAAAAACAAAACTGATTTTTTAGCATGGAGAATTACCAAGATTTACTTATTGGCACTATTTTATTAAGATAACTTTAGGGAGCTGGAGAGATAATACAGCAGGGATGGTGCTTGTCTTGCACGTGGTCAATGGAATTCAATCCTGGCACCTATATGGTCCCCCAAGCCCTGAGAGGAGTGATCCCTGGAGTACGGAGCCAGGAGCAAGCACTCAGCACAGCTAGGTGTGGTCCCTAAAGACAAAAGAAAAGAATCACTTTAATTTTCAAATTCACATTTTAGCATGCACTCTAATTCTTTTTTTTTAAATTTTTTTTATTATACCACCGTGGAAACATACAATTACAAAGGTGTTCATAATTGGTTCTTGGTAATACAGTATTCCAGCACCCATCCCTCCACCAGTGCCCCCATTTCCACCACCAATGTACCCCTCCCTCCCGTCCCCCAGGCCGCCTTAATAGCAGGTACCCCAGTTTCCTCTCTTTCTCTCTCTATCTCTCTGTCTCTGCATCTCTCTCCCCTCTTATTTTACACATTGTGGCTAGCCCTGCAGATATTTAGAGTTTATCACTTAAGTCTCTTTGTGTATATTCAGTGGTGAGTTTTAATCTGCCATTACTATTTCCCATATTTAGTAAAACACTGGTATCTATTTATATCCTATTAATGAATGCAGTCATTCTATATCTGTCCTTTTCCTTCTGACTAATTCCACTCAGCATGATAGACTCCATGTCCATCCATTTGCAGGTAAATTTCATAATTTCATCTTTTCTGACAGCCGCATAGTATTCCATAGTGTAGATGAACCACAGTTTCTTTAGCCAGTCCTCTGTTCTCGGGCATTTAGGTTGTTTCCAGATTCTAGCTATAGTGAATAGCGCAGAGATGAATAAAGAAGTACAGATAGTGTTTCTGCTATGTGTTTTTCGGTCTCTAGGGTATATTCCCAGGAGTGCTATTGCTGGATCAAATGGGAGCTCAATATCTAGCTTTCGGAGGAATGCCCATATTGTTTTCCAAAAGGGCTGGACCCTTTTGGGTGAATATCCTTTCCCACTCTGTGGATTGTCTTTGTATCTTGGTCACCGTTTCTTTTGAGGTGCAGAAGCTTTTCAATTTGATATAATCCCATTTGTTTATCATTGCTTCCATTTGCTTGGTCAATGGTGTGTCATCTTTAAAGATACTTTTTGTTTCGATGTCGTAGAGCGTTTCTCCTATGTTTTCTTCAATGTACCTTATAGATTCATGTCTGATATCGAGATCTAGAATCCATTTTGATCTGACTTTTTGCACTCTAATTCTTAAGACTTAAAACTGTAGCTTCCAGCCAAGATGTGGTTAAAGGGACCGTACTAACCTCCAGCTTGGAACAACCAAAGTGCTGACCCACTAGCTCTGTAAGCGTGTGCCGAGCATTCCCACGGCTGTGTCGTGTGTCTAGAAGTACTGAAAAAGTAAGAACAGTTCAAGGTATTTAGTAGGGGAAAAAAAGCAGGTATTCTTTGCTTTTTAAATCAGTGTTTTCATTTTCTTGGACAAATACCTGGGGGTTGAATTGTTGAGCTTCATGTTGTTGTGGTTTTTAAATCTGTTTTGTTGTACTGGGCCCTTGTTTTAATTATCATATCAAGGCTTTTGAATAGTGTCTGATTTGGCCCAAACATGGCTAAGTTCTGCCCTGCAACCGAGTTTCATCCCAATCCCCTTCCTCTGCAAGGCCTCCCAGCATCCCAAACGGCAGATTTCCATGCTCCAAGCACACACTGTCCAGGTCTCTTCTATCATCCCATGCTGATACACTTGCTTTCCAGGCTGCTTCGTGACTTACCTCAAAGCAGGAACTGTGTATTTCTTTTTTTATGTTGATGCTCCATAAATCAGCTTAGTACCTGGCTCAGGGTAGGCTTTCAATCAATAATATTGAGTTATGTCATAATTGAATTGAGGAAGAAGAAAGGAAACATTTTAAAGCCCCAGAAATTCTGCAGAACCCACAAAGCAGTTGCAGGTAGATGTAGTGTTCTCTACCTATCATAAATTTAAGCCTTGCTTTTTCCAGCCCAAACCACATCTATATGTTGACCCTGTACTTTCCCAGAGGAATTGAAATGGCTTGCTAGAGAGAGAGAGAGAGAGAGAGAGAGAGAGAGAGAGAGAGAGAGATCTTTTCAAGCGATTTTCTCAGATAGAATAGCAGACCGGCAGAATGAGCTGAAGACCTTAATGTAAGCTTGTTCCTTCTGATCCTCTCGGCTCCATACCGTGGCACTAGAGCTGGCTTTATTAACCAGCTGGAAAACAGGATGAACTCAGCGAGCTCTTAATGAGGACAGAGAGTGAATCCTTACCAGTGGGGGGGAGACTTCCTATTTATTCAGACTCTCCTGTTGGTAGGAAGGGAGCAAACTGCTTAGAGAAGTTGGGTTTTCCCCCAGTGAGATGTCACAAATAAACAGCTAGAAAACATGACTGCTTCGTTTCCTATCCATGGTGGACAGGATGGTGCTAAGCATGATGTGGAGAAGATACATTATATCCTTGGTGCTCAGGTTGTGCAAAGAAACTACTCCGCATGCTTCTTCAATTTCCATGGATGTGCCCAGAACTCTAGCAGTGGGTTTCAGCTGGGAGCAGTTTCGTCCGCAAGAGGTTATTTGCTGATGCAGACATACAGTTGTGGGTGGCTCATGGGTGTGAAGAAAGTCCCTGGCATGAAGTATGGGAAAGCCAGGGAGGGTCCTGAAAAGGCCATAGGACCCTCCACCACAGAGCATCCCAAGCAGTAGTAGAGAAGTCTGGAGCCTGAGCAGTAAATGAATGGGAGTACTCCGTGTTCTTGGATGGGTCCTACTGTTAGTGGTCTCGTGGGTGCTAAAGAACCCTTTTGAGATCATAAGTTAAAAGGCCGAGAACACAACTGTAGTTTTGATTGTGACCGATTCATGTTTCCGTCAAAATGGCAGCTGATGTTTTGGAGCAAAACAAATTTTCTACAAACAAGTCTTCTGTAAATGTCCAGGAAAAAGGTGGTTGGAAAATCCACAGCCCTCCTAGTGTTGTGCCACAATTAGTGTCGACAAAGCAATGGTTATATCTGGGAAAGGGAAACGGAACTAATGTTTTCCTGGAGAAAAACGCATGAGTCGGCCTCCAGCTATCCCAGCAGCTGATTCCCTTCCTGTGGTTTTACCCACTTTCCCAGGGAGCTCCTGATTCTTTCCCCACTCTGGTCTCACTAGGACATTGTAAATACTCAAAATTATGAACATAAAACATGAGAACTGAGCCTGAGAAGTCAGTAGTTGTGAGTGGCTCTTCCTATGGCTGACCCCAGACGGTGTTGCCAGCGGTAGAGTAACGTACTCTGGACTCATTTGACTCAAGGTGATGGCAGACACACTGGAGCTCTGTATATTTGATGTAAAGTTATTTGTCAGGTTCTCTAGAACCCAGTTCTGTAAGTTGTGGGTCACGATCTGATGTGGGTTGCATAAAAGGCTTCTGAATTTGCAGCCACCACCGATGGAGTCTAAACTTTTCCTCTTGTAAAATAGGAACAACAATTATTTTTTACAGGGTTGTTATGAAGGTGAAAGAAAAACAGATGCGAGGTATCTAATAGAACTTAGTACAAAATAGATGTTCTGTCAGTTCAATTAATATTACCATCTAGTTCTTTGTTGAGAAGGTTACCCCCAGACCACGTGGGGCTGGGGTCAAACCCAGATCTCCTGCACATGGACCATGCACTGGGACCCTTTGTTTGGGGGCGGGTGTCTTTTGGGGTTACACCCAGCAATGCTCACAGTTACTCCTCACTCTACACTCAGGAATTATACCTGGAGGTGCTTGGGGGACTATATGGGATGCTGGGGATCGAACCCAGGTCAGCCAAGTGCAAGGCAAATGCCCTCCCCACTATACTATTGCTCCGGCCTCCACAGTGGGTCTCTTGAGCTCTCTCTGTGGCCTTCTCTTCTAGTTCTTCAGTCTTGAGGTGATCACTCCCACCCGAACTGTTGTATTACCAGTATTACTACCACTCTGGCTCACACTCTTGAATACTTTCAGAATAATTTCAAATATTTTTCAGGGGCTGGGAAGGAAGCGCCAGCACCTGAAGGTGTGAGGTCTGGATTCAAACCCCAGTGGTACCTCCAAAAGTGGAGGGGACAAAAGTTGTTGTGTAGTGAGGCTCTGGAACTTTAGGCACCACTTTTCTCAAATCATTTCTAAGAATTTCTGAAGAGATGTACAGGGAAGTGTCGGCACTGCCAATGTCACTGGGTCCACTGAGAGAAGTTCCTTTGTCAGAGCTTCAGATTCTTGACACCCGGGACACACAGAGACTGTCTCTTGATTTCCCTGTCAGAGTCCAGGCATGGCAGCTCTGGTAGGGAGGCCAGTTAACTGACATCTGTCAGTCTGGTCCTGACTGCTTTGCAAAATGGAAAGGCTGGGATAGTAGCCTTGGCTGGTAAATAAATCAACTAGGCTGCAAGCTGTTCCACAGAGCAAGACAATTGCCGTCCATCCTGCCAATGCAAAGACCTTCCTATTGTGGCCTTTTTTGTAGTTTCCTGTCACTAGAGGAAGTAATTAAAGAGGAGAAATTGCCATAACGCTTCTTCAAAAATCACCTTTTCTAGAGAAATACCAGTGACTTCCTTTGGTTTCTGATGGTCTCATCTGGGTTTGGCAGCTGGCCCAGTTCTGAGCGAGCTGAATCTCACTTAGCAGCTGGTCTTCAGTCTGAGCAGTGCATGTTCCCAGCTTTGGGCAAACGTCTGCTCTGCTCGAGGCCAGACTACAGAGAGAGGAGAAGTGACTTCCCTCAGTGAGGACGATGATTTCCACAGAAATGCTTGCTGTTTAAAGCTAAGGTGTGGAGTGCTGATTGTGATCTCTAACCTCTATTCTGTGAGTCAATCTCATGAGACCAGGAGATTCCCAGGTGCCTTCACCTGAGTCACCGTCCTAGGCACAGAGCACCGACCTGTTCAACTTCCTTCCAGACACCTGGTGGATACACCTGTCTTTCTCCATTTCTGCTTTTCATCTTTTGTGGCTACTATATTTTTCCCCTTTGATCTACTTTAATATAACCTAACTAACAGACCTCCACCTGTCCTACCCACCTCATTTTCAGCCACAGGTAGTGTTGGATGACAGGCCTAGCTAGCTTGGGAGCTTTGCTGTTTTATCCACTCACAGCTTAATATATTTACATGTTCTTAAGCCAGGGTTCATACTAATGAGATCTCTCTTCTATGTAAACACTGATGGAGGGTGTGGCAGTTACAGAAGTCACTTTGTCTCTGAATGAGTAACTTCTGACTTATTATACATCTATTAAGACTTCTATGTTATCTAGATTGGGCACAGCTCCTTTTTATACCCTCTGCAACCAGCGTGGTACAGCTGGAATTTACCAGGAGACTACCACCCTGGCTATGTTGAGACTATCATTTAAGATTATAGGAAGGATCATACTAGTTTGCGTTCAAGCGGGCGAGTGTGACCCTTTCAGTATACAGAGAACAAGATACTCAGAATCACCCTAGTGCAGATAATAAATAAAAAGGACCTTGTGGGTACCATCTAGATTCATGAAACCCATGAAATTAAGATGTTTTACCTTATACCAGCCCTCTCTATGCTCTAGTGTTTTACATAAGAGATAATCTTGGAAGAAGGGATTAGTCCTTGGCATAATTGTTTGTTTAGACTTGTAGTAGGATGTGGCACCACCCTTCTATACTCTTCTACTATCTAGAAGCTGTTGAGTTGATCTTTGTTGACAGGACCCTCCCTGTCAACAGTTAGGATTACTTTGTTGTATATAAGGGGGCAGGTTTGAGGTACACACACTACTCTTTGGTGGGGCTCCTTTCTGGTAGGACCCTCTTTGGTAGGACTCTCTCTCTGGTGGGATCCTCTTTGGTGGGAGACGTGGGCTCTTGTGTATGGTCTAAGTTTTGGCCAGAGTGAGAGCTCTTCCATTATACTGGATTGCGGTGGCAGGGCTTTTTGTACTATTAAAAGTCTTTTTTGGAACTGCTCTGGACTCTTGAATTTTCATTCATTCCCTGGTGGCCTCGGAGGTAGAAGAGAACTTCTGTCCTGTTACTGTTGGGGACACCAGTGGCTCTCCGACAATGTATAGTAAGCATTCCCTCTGGCACACTGGTGGGATTTTGTCCCTGCTGCATCACAGCAGGGATAAAATCTTTAGGAGCTCCTTTCATTTTAAGTCCTGTGCCGCATCTTCTCCCTCACTGGAATGAAGCATCATGAGGGCAGGGACAGGGTCTGCTTTGTCCAGAACTGACTCTAGAACCTCGAGGGCATTGGCAGAGTCTGAGAGGAAGAGAGTCCATCTGATGGTCTCATCTGGATTTGGCAGCTGGCCCAGTTCTGACTGAGCTGAATCTCACTCTAGCAGATGGTCTTCATTCTGAAGACCATCCATCCATTTTTTTTTGAGGGGAGGTACCAAATTACTTTATTTGAAGGACCAATACAAATCAAAGATTGAAATAGTTGTTTTGGAACTTATAGAAAAGGTCACAGTAACCCCAACATACATAGACTGCCCTGGTGGTCTTGATCACTTGTAGCTATGGGAAGTCAGTGTAAGGCTTAGTTGTCATTGTCACTGTGCTCCAGTGTGTGCTTGTCAAAGAGATACTCTGCCATGCCAGATTCAGGGGCACCCATCTTGTGCAAGTTGGTTTCGTGGTCACCCAATTCTTTGAAGGCTTTCACCTGCTCATCCAGGCAGTGAGTCTCCAGGAAATCACACAGGTGGGGGGTCATTTTTGTCTGTGGCCAATTTGTGCAGCTTCAGGAGGGACTGGTTCACCTCTTCTCTAGGTGCAATGCACACTCCATTGCACTTAGCTTGTTCTTGCAGTCCTCACTGTTGCAGTACACTGCTGCCCAGAGCCTCTGAATCTGGCCTGGAGTTGATCCTGCAGGTAGCTTTGTAGATAGGAGGACAGCTTGAATGTGGCAGTTTATCTGGCCATGTATTCTATACTGACTGATATAAATATTCTCTCATGCTGCCACAATCATTGTGAGACTAGCTAGCTTACAAGTATATTTGTCTGGCCATGTTGGATCTCTTAAGTAATTAGATCAGAGGGAAATGCTGTTTGCCTCCAAGAAAGCAAGCATGGCTCTCTGATAACTCAAAGACTGATATACAGAACAACCATGAAGTAAAGAGAGACTCTTGTGAGGGCTTGGAGAAATATTTAACTGGCTATAGAATATTCTTTGGTATAGATGCATGCCTTTGTATTCTGAGTTACAGTTCATCTCAGAAGCCCCTCTTCCACTCTACCCTGCAGGGGCTCTTCCAAGGCAGATCTTGGCTATGCAACATTAACATCTCAAAGGGCCTAGGTGATGTCCTGGGAGAAATTACCTGAGGGCATTTGACCCTAACTGCTCTCCATTGGAGTGGGTGGTCTGTGCTGAAGGGATATAAAACTAGCCTGCTTCCTCTCTCTTGGGCCTTTTCCCCTTTTCTGCTGGTGGTCCTCTTCACTGTCTCCTCTCTGCAGGGCCTTCATATGAGTTGGCAGCCATTTTGGCCTACACAAAGCTGGGGCCCAGTCAGAAACCCTAAGTTTGGGGCTTTTCCTATTGCTGATTTGTATGCCCAGAACCTGTGTTAAGTAAAGCATTTTGAAATTTCTCTGGATTCTTGAGTCTTTCTCCGTCCGCCGGCTGCTGATCTCCTGGAACAGAAGAGGATCCTGACCCTACTCCCGGATTTTGTGTGGGGTGCCCCAGAGTTTCCCTGCACCTCACGGTCTGGTTTCTTGATATCCTGATGGGAAATGTGGCCCCCACGCTGGTTCTGCAGCTTCTCTGTGTGTTCTCTCTACTTGTGAGATTGGTGAAGGAAATATTTGGCAAAGTTTTTCAAAGCCGCACTGTTGTGGTCAAAATAAGACAAGGACAGGTAGGGCTGGAGTGATAGCCCAGTGGGTAAGGCGTTTGCCTTATGCGTGGCTGGCCTGTGCCGGCCCTGGTTTGATCCCGGCATCCTATATGGTCCCCTGAGCACCGCCAGGAGTAACTCCTGAGTGTAAAGCCAGGAGTAACCCCTGAGCATCACTGGGTGTGACACTCCCCCAAAAAAAAAAAGCAAAAAAAAAGACATGACAGGTAGATGGAGGAGGCGTAGAGCTCCAGGTTGATCTGGTGGTTAATGGCAGCCTCTGAGTCCATGGTAGTTCTGGCACAGGTGCGCCAGATGGAGATGCAGTTATCATGGTGGCAACTGGATGTGTGTCAGGGCGAGGCAGTGATGGCGGCAGTGGTGGTGATGGACAGGATCCGAGTGGCTGGTCAGTGCAGCGGGAATGAGTGCCAGGTTCTGTCCCAGCACTGTTGCAGCAGGAAACTACAGTGACTCTCTGTAAAGGCTGTGGCCATTTTTCCCCCAAAGTATCATGGAGGGACTCCATTCCAGCTCATGGGCCTGAGTGCTGGGTCCCAGGAGCATGGATGGGCCTGGAGTGGCACTGTCCCTGCCCCATTTCTACAGCGGGGAGCAATAGCAGAGTTACTGGAAGTATCTGGCGAGAGAGCCAGGCTAGAACCAAGTGAGCAGGGGCCAGCAGACCCAGGAGCAAAGAGAGAAGCTGGAAAGGTTGGGAGGTAATGAAGAACCTAGGATAAAGGACCTTAGAAATCAGAAGAGAGGCAGAAACCTCTGCTCCTTGGAGAGGTATAGAACCAGGTACTTTAATACTCAGAGCATGGCCTGATGGGATTGGCAGGGCTCAAAAGGGCACATACCAGGCCAACTCTCACACTACCTCCACATACACTTAGGACCTCCACGGGATTTTCCAAATGCGTTTACATGTTCTCTCTCTCTCTCTCTCTCTCTCTCTCTCTCTCTCTCTCTCTCTCTCTCTCTCTCTCTCTCTTCCCTCACCCTCTTTTTACTCCCTTCTCTTATACATTATGACTTGCAACACATATATTTAGGGGTTATCATGTATATCCCTTTGCCTACATTCAGTGCTTAGTTCTAGGCTGGTATTACTATTTCCAACAATTACTAGTACACTGTCCCCTTCTCTGCTTTACCTAACCTCAGACTCCCACACACTTGGTAGATTCCACCCACTGACACATCCTCCTGATCCATGTTTTACCTGGCCTTGAATATTAGTCTCATACTATTTTTTTGTACCCCTCGAATGAATGCAGTCATTCTATATCTGTCCTTTTCCCTGTGTTGCCTCCTTTTTAATTGTGGTGCTCACATGCAACAGAAGCCACTGGGGCTCACAGACACCAGAGTTGCCAGGATCATACAACATGGGGTGAAACTCAAGGAGTCACACTAACTCCTATACTGTGTCAAGGGAAGCCACTGCACCATGCATTTAAGCATATACATACACACTCATTGATGGTATTCACATACAGTGGACTATAGTTTACTTTTTTCTATTATCCCACCATGAGACATACGATTACAAGGATATTCACAATTTGGTCTCAGTCATGTAGTGTTCCAGCACCTGTCCCTCCACCAGTGTCCCATTCCCAATACCAATGTGCCTCTATGACCACCATAGGCTAAGGCCCACCACCCACTCCCCATTCCACATCAGTTCCCCCAGTTTGTTGCAACTACAATGATCATCACAATGTATATATGGGCAAGATCCTGGGAAGAACCTGGCCCTAAACTTTATTATTATCTAATAAGCCTGGTGTGCAGCCACAAAGTGACCACATGCTGCTGCAGCTGTGCGATGAGAGGGAGAAACTGGCTTGGTCCCTGGTTGGGTTCAGCACAGCTCCTAGAGCCAGCAGACACACTGGGCTTGCCACCGGGCTTGGAGTGGAGATTGGGGACTCTCACCTCATCCCTCCACCTCCAGTGACCCAGCAGTCATGGTTACAGCAGCGTAGTTGCCATTACCAGCAACACCGGAGAAGAGACTGGCCAGATGTGCAGTTTACACTTTTTTTTTTATCTTAACAGCAATATACGGGAACGAGACATTCTTGGCAGAAAAGAAAACCTCAGTTGGGCTGCACAGTGGACACTGCCCTTTGTAAATACATTGCATTTCCATGCCTGCTGCTGCTCTGGTGGGCTGTTCAGCCCAGGGCCTGCCTTCACTTACTCCTCTGCCCACCATGATCTACCAGGACACTCATCAGTCACTTCATATGTCCTGTTGCTCTGTTTGGAGCCTGTCAACGTCCCTGGAGAGAGGCTGATGAAAGGGAGGTGGAGCTGGTTGATAGATCAGAAAACCTTTTCCTTGAGTTACTGTGCCTCCGCAGATAGTTATTTCAGCCATCTTTGATGCTGTGAACCATGTGTATATTTGAGCTCTGGTGAATCCCGGCTGGTCGTTCTGTGAGTGGGATGCCGTGCCAACACCGGCTCATTCTATTTTGGATTGTGTAACTGGCCTCCTGCCCCCAGACTTCTGCTGCCCTGTCCTCCCACTCCCAAACGCCTGCAGGAGGGAGCTGGTGGGGTGAGGGTCAGAGAAGCAAGTGGTCTGGGGAGCCAGGCTGGCAGGCTGAAGGGGCTGAGGGGGGACCCCTGGTCTTGGGGAGCAGGGCCGGCAGGGTGATGGGCTCAGTCAGCTTCGGCAGCCTTCCTCTCTGTGTAGAGCTGGAAGTGTGGGATTTTCAAGTTAGTTTTTCTAGCAGGCCATGTCAGGAGAGGTGAATCATCACTACCGCTCTAAAAATAAACCCAGGTTGTCAAAGATACCAAAAAATTTTGCCCTCAGGCTTAGCCAGGAAGAACGCTAGACTCTTCCTGAGTGGGGTGCACAGCTGCTCTGAGGTAACTCCAGAGCTGGAACTGCCCGAGCAGCTAGCAGGACATGGCCCTCTCTTTCAGCGGAAAGTGTCCCTCAGGAAATGCTCTATTTGGAGAGATAAATGTTTTAACTGTTTCAGATGAAGGCAAAAGGACACCCTCCCTTACTCAGATTTAAGCTGTGGTTTCATGACAGCCTGGAGAGTTGGCATGAGTCCATGAATATACCTAGGAAAGAAAAAGTGTTTTTGGGATTCCTGACCTGGCCCACTAGTGCTGGTGTGGTCACAGAAGCATTGCTGACCCACTTGTCAGACAGAGGATCTGCTGAGTTTACTCTAGCACTTCCAGCCTTTAGGTCTTTGTGGAATCAATTTCTGTAGTTTAAGCCACATAACTAGTTGGTGGTGTTTTGTCTTACTCAGTCCAAGCTGAGTAAGACAGAGAGGCATGGGGCTGGAGAGAGAGTTCAGGAAGTAGGTGACTGCCCTGCTCATATCTTTGGCACTACAGAGCACTACCAAGGGGGCCTTCCTGACACAAACAGGAATAAGCCCTAGAGAACTGTTGTATGTTGCCTTGAATCCCCGTAACTTGCTTAAACACTTCCAGTCAAGTACAAAGGCAAAGTATGGAGGAGGCTGTAGTTGAGATGCTTATGGGCTAATTGCTACTACCATTTCAGAACTCAGCATAAAATCTAAGCCATAGATCAAATCTAGGCACCACTAGAAATTAAGAGATTTGAAGTCACAGTTGTAAAGGAAATGGTCTAAAACATGTTTGTAAGTAGTAAAGAGCAAATCCTGGGTCAATTTAACAAGCAGAATTTGGCACAGAAGGAGGCTGGAACAGTCAAGAGTTTGGTGATCAGGGGTTTTGGCGTTAGGGAAGTGAAAATAAAGGGTCACTGGAAGAGCTCTAGCCAGTTATGCTTTAGACTAGTGAAAGCATAATTAGAGTCAGCTCAAGAAACTTCCAGAAGTTAGGTTCAGCATTAGGTCATTGATGCCCACTGCGAGAATGGTTTTGGTGTAATAGTGTGGCCAAATCAATGTTTTAGTGAACAGAGGTAAAGAAATGGAAGCTAGTCTGTTGTAGACTTTGTGTGTGTGGTGTTTGACAGAAAACAGAATAATAGGAAGGTCATTGAATCTAATGTGTCTTAATGACTCCCCTGGGGGATTAGGCCCAGGATGAGTCACAGGAGCTTCTCCTATGTGTCTATACCTAGAAATTCATAACCGGAGTCTTTTTACTATGATCTCCCTTTGGAAAATTACCTTGGACATATTTTTGGTGAATTGAAGATAATCACAAACGTGCCTCATGGCAAGGTTTATCTGTTCTTCCAATCCTTTGAAGACACAATCCTTTGCACTTCCTCTGCACAGCCCTTTCTAGAAGTCACTTTGTGCTCTGCCATGGTTGGGTCTCTGTAGTCTAACTTTCACACCTTTGGGGATAATTACTTAGTTTTCTAATACTTTTGCCTGTTTTCTGCTTAAAGGATATTTTTACCCACCTCCCTGGCCACTTCCTGCCTATTTCCAGAACTCCTTGCTGATAGCCCATTTTCTGGAACTTGTTCCATAACCTGCTCTTTTCATTGTCCTTGAGCGCCATCTGAACAGCTTGTGTGGTGTCCCCACTGTTAGGAGAGGGGATCTCAGGCCCTGTCAACTGAGATGTGTGTGGGCACTGACCACTTCTTTGGTTGGGGCCAAACCCAGCAGTGCTCAGAGACAGTTTCTGGCTCTGTTATCAGGAGTGATTCTCCCAATGGTGCTCAGAGGCCCTTACCCTGGGTACCCATCATTGTACACAAAGCTCCTCCAAAACACACTTGACAGCGAGCGAAAGCCATCACCAGTCCCAGAACCCAAGGCCATCAGGAGTAATAAGTGGTTGACTCCAGAGACAGCAAGCCACATATAGATGATAGTACTCTGTCTGTGCTCTAAAAGCATTTCTTTATTGGGTAGGGCTAGGACTCAGCCAGTGGGTCTGAGGGGCTGTTCAGGGTTCTCTGTGCAGGAGTGACCCGGCAGTACTTAGGGGTCCTTATGTGGTGCTGGTGATTCAAATCAGGGTCAAGCGCATGAAAAGCAAGTACTCGCTCTCTGTATGTTCTCTGGACCTTAAAGGCCTTTAAATATTTTTTCTGTTTAAATAATTCACTTCATGCCAAAGAGGTAGCTGAGCTGGGCTCAGAATCATGCCACTGCTGTGACCTAATTTATTACTATTCAACCAAAGAGAGAGTCCTCTGCCTCTGCTCTTCTCTACATTCTCTTTCCTGTTGGGCCTTAGCACGTGGGAGCAGCCATCTTGGCCTAGTGTTCTAAGCCTACACGTGACCAGGCCCAGCTAAGAACCTAAAGTCTGGGGTTTTCCTATTGTTGAATTGTATACCAGAACAAGTGTGGTAAAGCCTTTTGAAACTGTGTTGGATTCTTGCGTCTATTCTCTGTCTACCAGCCGCTGATCCCATGGGGCAGAGGGGATCCCTATATCCTTCTCCCGGATTTTGTCAGGGAACCCAGCGTTCTTTGACATAAAGTAGTATTTTTTATGGCAGCCTGTGCCAAGACAACCACCAGGCCAGTCAGGACTGAGATGGTGAGCATTGGCAGGCCAGTAAAAAGGTCTCACTGGAACTAGAAACTAACTTGGGTCTTGGGCTTTTGGTCTCCATAACTGTGTGTAGATAAATTTCTGACATTTAAAGTGTACTCTAAATCTTTTCTTTGAAAGTCTGTGCTAAGAAACCCACCATACCAAAATCTGCATTTCCTTGACTAGAGTCACATGTAAGTGGAACAAATACCAAGCAGGGCATGGTTTCTGGCACCTGCCTCACTTGTTCTGATTTTCCAGACACCCTGATGTGATCCCAGCCGGAACAGAACATGTGAAGTACCCATTTCCGAATCAGCCATTCTGTCTTTCCCCAGATGGTGCACTCTTAAATTGGATCACAAACAAATAAACAGAAGGGCTAACCTTAGATATTCTTAGGCTAATGTCATGAATATTCTGTCCAAAAGCTGTATTTTTGAAAGGCAGGATTAGAAGGCAGAATACAGCATGCACCAGGGACAGATTTGCTTTGCGTGACTTTGTTCAAGCCAAAGTCTGCCTCTTTTGGAAATGGAGACGCAGTGCTTTTGTGTCTGGCTAATGGGATCATTTCCTGTGACATGTGGTGTGTGCTCTGTATGTAAATGCCATCCTAAGGGTAGGGACATTGAATAAGCTATGGAGTCCCTCTATTTGAACAAGTGAAGGTATGTGCATCTAAAAGATCATCTTAAAGTAACCTATTCATATGAAAACTGTCCAGCATGGGTGACAGGTATATTTATAAGTAAACTTTCAGAACAAATCATCTTCTTTCTCAAGTCTGTAAGTGTTTATAGACATGGTAACATAAATAGAGATACACGTGCATGGGACCTTTCCAATAGCATGGCGGACACACGTGTAATTGCAGATTGCATTGAGAAAGGAGAAATCGTGGCTGCAGGAGTGGGGAGAGCAAGATGGAACTTATCAACATTTGGTTTGTTGGTTGGTTTATGAGAAATAAAAGAAATTCTAATCTCAGAGTTTTAGAAGATGATGTAGAAAAATGAATAGCTATAAATGCAGCAGAGCATTCAAGGAGCCTGAATAGAGACAAACACAGCTAAGCTGAACAAAGCTATAAAGAAGGTTGGAGTGGTAAGAGAGGATCCAGTTCCCTAGGAATGACCAGAGATGATCTGGGGGACCGAGAGTGAGCTAAGATTTGGGGAATGGAGAGATCTGAGAAGGGGAGAGGGAAGCTGGATACCAGGGAGAGAATTAGAGCTCCAAAACCCGGGGAATGCAGCCTCTCTAATCCCACGCCAGTGAGCTGATAGACTGGGGAAAAGTTTGGGAGAGAAGCCCATGGATAAATGGGATGGGGGAAAATAATAATTAACATTATTGAACCACGTTGGGGATTAAATACTTTCCCCATAGCTGCGTCATTACAGGAGATGCTCAGGAAATTGAGACAAGCTTACAGGAAAGGTTGAGTAACTATCACACAGTGGCACAAGGCTGAATGAGGACTTTTCTTTGGGCTCTCAGAGGTGATTGCTGCCATCTCAGTGATTGATAAACGGAAGAATTGATGGCCTCTAGGTGAAAGGTCATCAGTGACCCTGTGCACTGCAGCTGGTTCTTGTGGGAGTGCTGGCCTCAGGGAGTTTGAGACATGTAACTGCACCAAATGGGAACATTCTCAGCTAGTGAAGAGATTCCCTGATTCCAGATGAGGGGCCTTCAACTGGAACCTCTGAGTCTTTGGTAACTGGACCTTTTACAGCTTTATGATTTGGAACCCAGAGGCCTGGAAATTCTGGAGAAAGAGACCAGTGGTTGGGAGACCAGAAGCAGTCTGAGCAGTAGTCCTAAATATAAAACTGTTCTCTTTCAGGAGTTTTACTGAGCATTTACAGCTTCTCTGAGAAGATTGCTGGGGATAGACATAAAATGTTGTCCAGTTTACGTCATCCAATGCTGTTGATCCTCAAATGGCCCTCATGCCTTAGTTCAAAATGAATTCAGTGCTGACTTGAAAGGTTAAGAGCTAGGCCTTAACTGTTCTCCATACTCACTTAACCATCTATGAAATAACAAACTCTGAAATAATATCTTCGCTAAAGGTGGTAGAGGGGCATTGTTCAAACATGCTAATCTCTGGGGCCCCCACAAGTGAGAGTCCTGAGTAAATCCTGAGTATGGCTGGGTGTATGGCCAAAGCAAAACAAAATGAAAACATGCCTGGAGATTTCTAATTAAGTAAGTTATAGTAATTAGTTATTTTTTTATTAATTTTATTATAATTTATTTATTTTTTATTAATATAATATAATATAAATATAGTTGTCAGAATATAAGTAAATGTCTTGGGCATCAGGCCCCCTGGGCCCAGCCCTGGCTGTGTCCCTGGGCTGGTCCCCAGTGGAAGCATTGTGTGAGAGCTGCATGCGCTTCAGTTGAGAGAGTTTAAAGGCTTGGCGCTGTGACATGCAGAAACAAAGAATTGGAAAAATCGGGGTGGGGGGAACCTATATTCTACTATTGGTATTTTAAGATGTTATTACTTCATCATTTTATTAAACAGATTTTGCTCTTAGGTGAGCTCAACCTAATTTTTCCAGTTGCAGACAACCCCCAGGATTAATAAACATTCTTCTCAGTGAGACATCTGAAATCCATGTAGCCACAGGACACACAGACTTTCAAAATATAGTAACAAAACAACAACTATATAGAAAATTTATTTTCTGTGACTCTCTTTTCCCAGTGTAGTATATTTAGGCATTATTTATTGCACACTTTTCAGTGTACTGAAGGCATCCCTTCATGATGGTTTGTGAGAGGCGCAGTAGAAAAATGGTGATTTTATTTTCAGCATTGATAAGCTAGGGCTGCTCCCTGGAATGGCTCTTTACTGACCCAATGGCCTGGCACAGATGCTTCCGGGTGTTAGAGGCTGAGGTGCAGTGGGTGCTAGATACAGGCTGTGGCTCTCTGCTTTGCATTCTCTAGCCTATTCCCAAAACAAGTGTCCTAATTCTGCTTCATGAGTGAAGAACATGACCCTGTTAGTCCAGCAGCACAGGTAGACAGAAAGAATTGGAACAAGGTCTGTAAGACTGCATCTCCCATTCTTCACCCTACCATATTTCCTTTCAATAAAACGAGACTTAAGAACCTTGTTTACAGAACTATTACTAAGACTAGTGATAACATATGGCATCCTATAGTAAACACTCTCAGTGTGTGTTTTAATGATTATTTCTGTGTATCACAGTGATTTTTAAAAAAATGAATATTTTGTCACTTATAATACATTGATAATTTAAATAAACACTGCTGTGAAGTGAATTCAGAGTTAGTGGAGAGACAGCGAGTGAGAGACTGAGAGAGAGAGTGAGAGAGAGAAGTTTGCTAGCAAATCTTTGTACATGATAGATTTGAAAAGGATCTTTCTGTCTAGGTTACCTACGATAAGTTTTTTAAGGGGTGCTGTTTTCAGTAGCGATAGTCACCTGATTGAAGGGTCTTGGTCTCCTGGTTCTTAGAAGCTGATCCCTTTGTAAATAAAATTAGGTCTACATTATGAAAAACATTAGACATTCTTTTCTTGGGGGATCAGGGGTACACCCAGTTAGTTGTGCTCAGAGCTTAGTCTGGTCATCAGTGTGAAAGCACTTCACATGCTATATTTTCTCCCCAGCCCCTATTAAAGACATTCTTGATTAATGTATTCCCTTGAGACAAGACATTAGCCAATTTCTGCTGCAATTAATAATTTAAAGTATTTTATTATTCATTTTTTATCAAGGATTTTACTTCATCATACTTGTATTTGGTTAATCTTTCTGTTAACATAGTAAATATACTTATCACTTGATTACTTGATATCCCATTATTCATCGATTTGCTCGAATGGGCACCAGTAATGTTTCCATTTGACCCTATCACATGCTAGTGTAGCCCAATGACATCTGCTTGCTTTAGGAATACAAAGAGCCTCAAACCATTCATTCAGGGTCTTGATGAAGTCTGACCATCTTGTAGGTGGGCGGCCATGTGATCTTTTGACATCCCGTGGGATCCAGTTGGTAACGGCTCTAGTCCAGTGGTCGTCTCCAAATTGCATTACATGTATGTATGCAAATATGCATGTAAAAAATTTAAAAGTACATATTTTTATATTTCAATTGAATCTCCATGAGATTTAAAAGTACATATTTAAATATATTCCCTTGTATACGTACACATTCCGGGAGGAACTTAGATCTTTAAGCATATCTCCTAGTACAAGGTCACTTTTAATGTGCTCTTGAAATTTCTTGTATAGTTCTTGTTACTTGATCACTTGATTTGCTCCAGTGGGACCAGTAACATCTCAATACGTCTTGTTACATGCTAGATAGCCCAAGGGCATATGCCCACTCCAGGAACATAAGGAGCCTAAAACCATTCCATCAGTCATGGGAATGAGGTCTATAATTGTTACTGGTATTTGGCATATCATATACGACACGGGTAGCTTGCCAGGCTCTGCCATGCGGGTGGGATACTCTAGTAGCCAACTCTAATTTTGAACATTTATTGATGAATTGTGTGGCTGCTTTGCGCCACGCAAGCCGGGCTGTGATCAGCTCTTCTGCTGGGTGGAGCTCTGACGAGAGGGGAGTCCGGATGTGGAAAATGGCGGCCTTCATGGTGTGGGGGGGTTCCTCTGGCTTCTTGTGAGGCTCTGCTGGGGTAGTGGGCCAGGACTAGAACCCGCCATCCCTCCCGGGCACCCCGTGATCATCTGGGCACAGGGAGAGCAGGCAGCAGCTCTGTCCCGTGTGTGTGAGTCTCTGGATCTGCATACCTGGGCTGCCACTATAGCAAGCACTTTTGCCCTCTCTTTCTCTCTTCTCTCTCTCTCTCTCTCTCTCTCTCTCTCTCTCTCTCTTATGCTTGCAATTTTCTTAAAGTGCATTTAGTGATTTTTATCCCAACCTTATTTTTGAATTAATATGCAGACATGTAAGTTTTGGGAACTTGCAGTCAGTTTGGAATTTTTGTTTCACTGCCCATGCAAAGACAAGCTGCTCTACTTGGAACTGAGAAGTGAGAGACCAAAAGAAGAGGCCCGGGGTCCCTACATACTCCTCCACACAGGAGAAATTTCCTGGGAAATGTGTTATTTGAGCTGAAAAATGAAGAATGACTCACAGAGCAAAGCAAGAGCTTTATGGAGGGCGACTTGACAACAAGCAGGGGATCCCCAGAGGGCTCTCAGCCATTCCTATGAATCCAAGTGCCCACCGTGTGCCTGTGCTGGAGCCTCTCTCCAAGGTGGGTGAAAGGAACAGGGCCACACTGCTCATGTTCCCAGGGCTCCTGTCTGAGAGCTGCTCCGGTGAAACTTTCTTATGGAAAACTCCCAGCCAGCAAGGGGACTGTTGGCAGCCGGTAGGATGCTTGCACTGCATGCAGCCAACCTGGGTTCAATCCCCAGCACCGAGATGGTCCCCTGAATCTGAGCACTACCAGGAATAGTTCTTGACTATGCCGCCAAGAAGGAGTACCTCCTGAGCACCACCAGGTGTGGCCCCAAAACAAACTTTTTTTTTTTAAACAAAGATGAGTTCATACAGCCATTATGTCTCTGTGAGGCGTGTGGGTCAGAGAACAGAGAAACACCATGGCTGTGGAGTGGGGTTTGGGCTTCTTCTGGGAACCCCAGGCTTCAGCTGCGATTGGGGGATAATGATACACTTACCCTGTTGATGATCTGTGTGAAAATACTCAGCAAAGTGTGTGTCATGAAGTGGTGACTTGGTGAAGAATCCTTTTCTCCTGCTGTCTTTTACAATCAGGAAACATGCCTCGAAGTTTAATTCAAATCCTTCTGCTCTTTGTTCTCTACTATGAATGTAGTAATAGAAACTCCCCAGCAAGTGGGATGCCTTAAATGCTTTACATTAATTCTCTCACTAAGGGTTTGTAAGGGAAGTCTGAGCTGAACAAAACCCATGGTAGCAGGGGGTGGAGTGTGTGACTTTTTTCATGCTTAAGCATTGATGGGTACTTGAAAGGGAGATCAGGAAAGCTTAAAATGTTTGGTTCTGACTTTTTAAGAAAAAAAGAAACATTAGCCTTGGTTTTCATTATCAACCTGACTCTTCAGAAATATGAAACTTTAAAAACAATTATTTAGAGACCAGAGAGATGTAGGGTGCTGTCTAGATTTGGGCTCAATCCCTGCCTCCCCATGTGGTCCCCAGAGCCCACCAGGAGTGATCCCTGGGCACAGAGCCAGGAGTAAGCCAGGTGTAGCCCTAAACCCATATATATAAATGTATCTCTACACAGATACATAAATCTGTTTATACATATAGCAATAGATAATTACATATAAGCATAGATTTTTATATTTATATGCAAATAGATCCTTCACAAATATCAAAACATTTTTGAGACTAGCAAATAACATGGTAATCATAGAACATATATAGAAAATACAGATACATAAATATTAATGTTTTTGTCAACTTTTTTATAATCTTTATGCTAATTACTGTTCTCATATATTGTGGTTTTATGTCACATTATTTATTACCTGCCCCCTCCCGGGGCAATTTTTATAGCTGCTTTGGGTGACCCAGGAGTATTTATGTTCAGCTACATTTTTCTACTTTCTTAATTGTACAGAGTTTGTGCTTTGGCTTATTGTTGCCTCACCTGAAGCACATTCTTTTAAATTTTCTGCAAGTTCTGCCAAAGACAACTTGGTCCATTTTGGATCCATTTTGCTTTAAAAACTACTTTCATCTGTGTTCACTCTTGAAGAAATGTTGTGCAAAGAACTCAGAAAATTGACGCTCCTTTTCTGTTTACATGCTGCAGACACCCCCATTGTCAGGGCACTTCCACCTTCCCTCACTTTCCTTTTGACTCTCTTAAGCAAACAGCTGGTCTTAGCTCCTGGGCGCAGTGTTCTGGGGCATGATGGCTTGTCTAGCGCTTCCTTTCTTCTCCTTTGTTCTTTGACACTGCTCAGCTTTGAAGTGCTGTGAAAGTCGAGTTCAGGAGCCTGCAGACATTGCCTCTGCTTCATCCACCCGTGGTCGACTCATTACCACAACCATCATCATCCTCACCCGAGCCCCTTTGTCTTGTTGCCAGAGAAGCATTTCTGCCTGCCCATTTGCTTTTCTTGCCACCCACCTGCCTCTTGATAGGAGACAGTTTCCATGTTTCCATCTCTTTCTCTCTTCTGCCTTCTCATTCTTTCCTTATTCTAGCTTCCTTTCACTCACATATTTTAGGGATGGCGTTGATTAAGAGTACTCGGAGGGTCACAGCTTCTCCCTGTGACCCTTGGCCAATGGGGTCAGTGGTTCTTTTCAGGGTCTGGGATGAGGTGCTGCTCAGGACTTTGCAGTGCTCAGCAGGCCTCAGGCTGCTGGGGATCAGACAGGGTGCCCTCATGCAAGGCATTCACCTTGACCCCTGTGCTGTCTCTCCACCATTGATGTGGTTCAGTTGTTTGTTCAGGGCTTGTTCAAGAATCTCTCCAGGAGTGATTCGGAGTGCAGACCAGGAGAACCCCTGAAATTGCTGGGTGTGACCCAAAAACAATAAATCACCCTGGGAAGAGACCAGTGATTAATAATTGGGAGATCGGGGCATTGATGGTGGTATATGTTAACAAACTCATTGAAGAAGCATGAAGCTGTACCCTTAAACATACACAGTATTTGCATCACTTGTCACTTGTCTCACTTGTCTTCCTGTTGTTCATCAGTTTGCACCAGCGGGCACCAGTAACATCTCCATGCATCCTGTTGTGTGCTAGTGTAGCCCAAGGGCATCTGCTCACTCCAGGAACGCAAAGAGCTTCAAACCATTCCTTCAGGTCATGGGAATGATGAGTTCTATGATTGTTACTGGTTTTTGGCATATCAAATACGACACGGGTAGCTTGCCAGGCTCTACTGTGAGAGTGGTATACTCTCAGTAGTAGGCTCTCACCTAGTGCATTTACTGATGAAATGGGGAGAGATCGGTTTTTCTCTTGGGTGGAGCTATGACGAGCTGTGGAGTACAGATGTTGAAAATGGTGGCCCTCATGGTGTGGGGGGTTCCTCTAGCTTCTTGCAAGGTTCTTTTTGGGATGGTGGGCCAGGGCTAGAACTCGCCTTCCCTCCTGGACAGCCCAGGATCAGCGTAGAGCTCTGCCCAGTGTGTCTGAGTCTTTGCATATACACAGTATTTCGATACAAATATGCAAACACAATATTTGCATACAAACATGCAAATACAATTTTGCATAAATAAAATATGCAAACATAGTATTTGCAAATACGTGGTATTTGCATATAAAATAAATATGAGGCTGGGTAGTGCAGTGTGTAGGGTACTGGTCTTCCCTGCAGGAGACCTGGGTTCAATTATCAGAACCACGTATGATCCCCCAAGCTGTGCCAGGAGTGATCCCTGAACGCAGAGCCCTAAGTACTCAAGAAAGCCAGGCATTTTCAGAAAAAGATGAAAAGTGTTGGGCAAATACTGGGGAAACTACTGTGCTCTATTATAAGCCAGAGATTCTGGAAACAGTGTTCCTTCTGGTTTAAGATTCAGTAACTAATGTTGCCCTGGTAAGGCTGCTCTGCCAACTCCTCAGAGTCAGACCATGAAATGGGGCTTGGTCCAGAGTCCAGGGTTCCAACCTACTCATGACTGGACCCTTCCTGGGTGGAGGAGGGTTCTCAGGGACACTCTGCTCCATTACAGTGTTGAAAAAATGATAAAGTGTGAGGGGTGGCTGTGTCTCTGGCGGGGTGTGGTGTGTGTGGCGTGTACCTTTGGTTCCATGCCTCCTGAGGTGAGGGGTGCAGGAGAGTGGCAGAGAGGGCCCAGTGAGCTTTTCCTGCCTGTGTCCAGATTACCAGCACGTCCTGAGGATGCTGCGGGGACTCCTCCGCCATTTCTTTGCTCCTTGACTTGCTGAAAGTCTTGTTCTACATTTAAAAATGGTACAGCCTGAATCAGGTTTTTAAATCACTTCTCACATTAGCACTAATAAGCTATGTAATGAGGCTTCTTGATAACGGGGGTGTTTCAGCTGTGAATTCCAAGGAAACAAAATGAGCCTTCTGGCTCTTTCTAGGGAGAGCTGAGCTGAGTCTCTGAGCATGTGGGGCTTCTTTCAGCTGACCAGAAGGTCCTGAGGGAGTCCAGGAGATCCTTTAAACCATTGAACATTAGTACATCTCCATGGTCTGGATTCTTCAGCCTTCACCCTGACAGCTGTTAATAAGTGGAAAGAGACAGGACCCAGCAGTGCTCTTTAGCTTCATATTAAACTCTGCTCACTGTATGCACATACTCCATGATCCAGGATCTCAGGAACTCCCTTCTGCATGAAGCCCTAGCCTCTGGCCAGTGTCTTACCCCTGCAGTCTTGTAAAAAGGAAAAAAAAAAAGTTTTGCCATTAAAAATATTTGCAGTCCAGGGCAGTTTTGTTTGGTGTTATTTAATCTACAAAGGAAAAGCTCAAATTGATTCAGCTTCACATTTGAATCTATTTAGTTCCATATCATTTTTTGGTTTTTCTTATTTTTATGAACAAAGAGACATGTAAAGCAATGCTGTACCAGACCCTATGTCTGTGCAGCATTTGTCTGTATAAGAGAAAATTCCACCCTGCAGCTGTGAGGGCAAGGACCAAGATACTCCAAGGAGGCTAAAGAGATGCTTCCAGATCTGTAGTTCAAGCGCATATGTGTGTCTTAGCCACTCTTGACAAGGTAGGCATCCACCCAGAGGCTGGGAGAATCTCCTTGGACCTTGGTATCACAGTGACCCTCACAGACTCCTTATATTTGTGTCAGGGGTGGTCTTGGGTTTTGTGTTTCTTTAAGAACTTGCGATTATCCCACCAACCTGGAAACAGAAATCAACCAAACTGCCCTGCCCCTCCCCAAGCTCCCCAACTTCAGCACTTTTGAGCCACCTACAGTCCCTCTTCTCTCAGCATATGAAAACATTTCGAGTAAATCCAGCTCTGGCAAATGGAAAAGCCGGCCCACTCATTCCGTTTCTTCTTAAGCTTCCTTGGGGTGCACTTAGTTGTCACATATTTTATACAAAGAACTGAACTGTATTTATCCAGCAGAAGCACACTAGTCACTCCGAAGTGAGAACGTTGTGAGAATATGTAGAGAATCACACAATGTCTTTACATTTGATGAAAAGCTTGACCTTAAGCAGGCAGAAGCCCTGGGTTGCAGCTCTGTCTGACTAACAAATTCCTGACTACTTCCTACCGACCAACATCCGCAAAGTTGCATCAAGGGCATCAAGCAAACACGTCTTGGAAAGGTGGTGTCCAGGCAATGCTTGGGAAGGGCAGGTCCAGTCTTCTCATGGTTGCAGCAGCACCGGGAAGTGCTGAGACTGAGAGCGCAGATCACGGATGCTGCCAGAGCGCTGGATGAGGTCTGGCGCAGTTTCTGCCCGCTCATTTGCATTCATAGGCAGCAAGATTCCAGCTCTCCTCCTAAGGATTCTATACTGCCAGCTAAGCGCCCATAGATCTGTCTGCAGAGAATGTCTGGAAATGAAAGCCATTACCTTTTTTTTTTTTTTGCTTTTTGGGTCACACCCAGCAATGCTCAGGGGTTACTCCTGGCTCTGCACTCAGGAATTCCTCCTGGCGGTCCTCAGGGGACCATATGGGATGCCGGGAATCGAACCCTGGCCGGCCCATGCCGGCATGGGCTGGCCGCATGCAAGGCAAACGCCCTACCCGCTGGGCTATCGCTCCGGCCCCATTACCTTCTTTGAAAGCATCAGATAAATTACACGTTCAAGGAAATTTAGAACTTCTCAAAGAGCTTCTCTTTGGAAGGAACCTCTTCTGCTGTGTCCTGTAAGCCTCAGCCTGGAGGTTCTGTGCGAGCAGCTGTGGGGTGCCAGGACTCCAACCTGTTGCCTTTTGTGTCCAAAGTACTGTTCCACTGTTCTCCACCATCTCCCTGGCCCCAACTGATTCTGAGAGAAAATGATACTGATTTCCCCTTGGTAGGGTGGAAAAGGTTTTCTCAGCTCAGGACATAGAATGGCAGAAGCCCAATTGTTCAACTGAGCAAAGGGGCATTTTCTGACACTTTCCTAAGAGAATCTCAGAGCTGCAGGCAGCTCTTCACTGACTCCAGCTATCGCACACTGAATGGTCACTCGCATTCATTTCTTCATACATACATTTCTGTTACAGACTCTACGTCTTAATGGTGCCCCCATGGGGGATGGGAAGGAATCAGAGAAACAGATGAAATGGATCCTGAGTTTTCTATTTATTTTCTATGTGACTCATAGAAGCCATTTTCACTGGTTTACAGTGAAAATCCAGGCAGAGAATAATATAGGAGAATCACTGCCACCAGGTTTGCATCTGATAAACTCAGGAGCTGGATACCCCCAGGTGACTGCAGCAAGCCCCTCTGTCTCAGCAGGGGCGTCACGCTCCATCACTGCTGATGGGACACTACAGGGCAGAAGTCCACGGGCTCTCAGACACGAGGCTGTCTTGGCCACACTGCCATGGTCCGGCTTTGGAATCTGACTTCCTTAAACTGTATTTCCTCATCTATACAGTAAGGATGATGTCACATGTGCATGATGTAAGGTACTGTGAAATGGGAACAGCATAGTTCTTCAATGTAATTCATCCCAGTAAATGAACAAAACATGAACAAAAAGTCATAAAAATCAGAGTTTTGAGGAGACAGTGATCAACAGCAACAACAAAAGTATGTAGTATATTACAAGATGGAAAGTGTTGTGGGGAAAAAGGCATGCATTTAGGTTAAAATTGGCTAAAGGCTTGTATATAACTTCCATATTTTGGAAGCTGTAATTCTGCGTATTGAAAAGAGATGCAGACTTGAACTTTAAAACTGCATGTCACCTGTTTGGAACGGGACACTTTAGGGAAACTTTCTTTTCTTGTTCTATTCATGGTTCTTCTGTTTGATTTTTTTAAACCTTCTTAGAGATATACCAGAATTTCACTTGTATTACTTGTCTTCTCATTATTCATTGATTTGCTTGAGTGGGCACCAGTAACATCTCCATATGTCATGTCACATGCTAGTGTATCCCAAGGGCATCTGCTTGTTCTAGGAACACAAAGAGCCTCAAACCAATCCTTTGGGTCATGGGAATGAGGTCTATAACTGTTACTGGGTTTTAGCATATCAAATACGACACGGGTAATTTGCCAGGCTCTGCCATTCGGGAGAATGGTCATTAGAGTGTATAAATGTGAAAGATCCAGAAAGGACCCGGTCCTAACTTCCATTATTATCTAAGAATGTCAGGTGGCCACGAACTCCATGGGCTACTCCACGTGGGGCCGAATAGCGCAGCTGTGGGTCTGGAGTGGTTGGGTCTGGAGTGTCTCTCTTCCAGTGTTGCCAGTGCAACTGTGGGTCTGGAGTGTCTCTTCGGTTGCTGGGTGTGGTGGCTAGGAACTCGCAACTATACCTCCGATATGGAGGTGGAGGAATGGGAGGAGGAGCCCAAATTCCGGCTCCAAGTCTGATCAGCGTGACACCCGCATGTGTGACCGAACCCTAGGAGCTATGTTGGACTCGCCAGGGGCTGGCTGAGCCATTTACTGCCCTCCAGCACTCCATTGTTAATTATACTTGTCATGAGTATATCTTTCCAATATGACACCCATCAGCAGAAAGCCTGGTTCCCTCCACCAGCATCCCGAGGGTTCCTCCCAAACCCATGGAAGCTCAGTTCTGAAGCAGAATCTTCAGTTCTGGTGACTTTGACCATCTGTTGTTCCTTTACTCTGTTTCATTTTTTTATCTCCTGTTTGGGAGAGACTATTTTTTTTTAATTGTAGAGATGGTGACACTTACATATATAGATGAATAGAACTAATCTGGAATTTCACAACATTGGAAGTCAGTAAAAAATTGATGAAACATTTTCAAAATCATCTCTTATAGGTATATAAATTTAGACAATATTGTGGATAATTCTGTGCTAATACATTTTAAAATTTACATGATATCCTATGAATATAAAATTTCACCAGAGTGAAGAGAGTTAAGGAAAGTATAAGGGGAGAATCAGAATAGTCCTATAGAAGTAAAAAATTGAGTATTTTATCCTAAGAAAGGTAATAGTGGCTTTATGTTAGAAAATATTATAGATACCACTTAAGTATTTGCATTAAGTAATGGATTGTAGTAAAAATCCCCATGAGCGTTCTGCAAGCCAGTGGACTACAATGGATATCTTCTTTTGCTATTTCTTGAGAGTTCTGCAATTATTTTGCCTGCATGTGTAAGTTTTGACATGCTAAGTACATGCTACATGTCATCTAACAATAGATGGGGTACTGACAGGTACTGTCCTTTCAGGGAAATAGCTCACCATGGGTAGGTTAGTCTTAGCCTTTCTATGGAATCTATACAAGGGCTCAGACTTGCTATGACCAAACATGGGATTCTTCTGCTTTACAGAGGGAAAGACCTCCTGAGTCTCGCTTCTTTCCTGGGGAGTCACTGTGTGGTACTCTCTGGTGTGAAGATAAGGCTCTGGGGGGTGCCTTACTTCTGTGTGGTACTCTCTGGTATACAGACATGGTCCTGGGGAGTCCCTGTGTGGTACTCTCTGATGTGCAGACATGCCCTGGGGAGTCACTTTGTGGTACTCTACTCTCTGGTATGCAGACATGACCCCGGCTCCCAGTCAGCTTCATGACAGAGTCACACATCATGCGTGGCAACCCTCCCGTGTGCCATGTTGCAGCATGTCTGGGCAATCACGTTTTGTGTCTTTGCATCCCACTGTGCCTGGCTGTCAGCAAGTTGCATGTGCTCTTTTGTGCTGTTAGAGGCCATGATGGCCTGTTAGACTCACAAAGGGTGATTCTGCCCATGGCAGTTGCGTGTCTGGAGCATTTCACATAGGCAAGAGGTAGGACATACATTTTGACTGTTAGTATTATCAGTTTTGATTTAGAGTAATCAAACTACAGTGACTGAACAGTCTTGGAGATTAGGGTTTCAGACTATGTGGGTGATGAAGCTGCAGCCCTGCCTTGTGGATCAGTGACATTGTATTCACTGACCACAGGCCATTCATTCCTGAATTCACTGACCACAGACCATTTCCTCATGGTGACCAAAAAAGGAAGCTCCAGACTTATCATTTTGGATATTATTTATTTATTTAAATATTTTATAAGTGACAGTTTGGACTTAAAAGGTAAATAAATGCATGAATTAAACATAGTTTAATGGATCATGTAAATATAACACATAACTATCATTTCCACTTTCTTTTTATATGAATCCCAGGTTTTCATCACTCATTTTTCATATGCACATTTACCTTGTTCTTCAGTTGTAAATACAAAGACACTTTGCTTAATGAAACATGCTAATTTACACTGTGCCGGACAAACATGATAAAGTGTGTACAAAGTGTAACATACAGCAAAGATGGTACAGTGGATGTTTATAATCCTAGAAGTGTTTACATACACTAAAATATATTATGAAACATCAAATAAAACTTTTTAAAAGTAATGGTGCAGGGTAAAGCGATGCATTCATCTTAAGAAAAAAAGATCGCTTGACATCTCAAACTATGCAATTTAACCATGCCCTATAGATATATTAGTATATTTACCTGGTGTTATTTGATGATATAATTTGTGATAAATAAATTTTTTTAAAGAAATGATTCACAAAGAATAATCTGGTAACAAAACAGCAGATGAACAGTATTATTTACATTGCAAGCAAAACCAAAAATTTAGACCCAAGAAATTACAGCAGGTGAATTGGCCCACACATTTAAATAATTCAGGTAACTGGTTAAGTGAAACCAACCCCCATGCAGATCAAGTAAATGAAAGTGTGGCTCTTTATCACGGTGTTTCTAAGGGAGCTGGGGAATCTATTATTACAGAGTGCCCGATATTGGCGGAAACCATCTACTATCTCATGCAAGGAAGCGAGCAGGCAAGTTGTTTGGTTTCGTTTTGGTTCTTTGAGTCTAAACTACTGTTTGGCAAATGGGACCCTTTGGTTTGTAAAATGGTTACTCACAGTTGAAGAGTCAGAATCCAGGTAGGCTGTTTTTGAAATGAGAAATGATCTGCATAATTTTACATCTTGTTTAAGGAGACACTATCACTTGATTACCAAACTTTCAAAGTACCTACAGGCAGCTGTTAGAGAACATTTTGGAGAATTCTCAAAGCAAAATCTCAAAAATTTGTTTTAAAGACCACCTGTTCATTCAACTCTAAGCAGAATCAGAAGTTTTTCTCTCCAAGGACCATTTTCCTACTGGAACCTGACCTGCTTCTTCGTAGTCAGTGAGAGCTCTGCTTCCTCACGCCCACCCTCCTTGTTACCCTCCCTTGCTTTTTGGGTCACACCCACCGATGCTCAGGGGTGATTCCTGGCTCTACACTCAGGAATTATTCCTGGCAGTGCTTGGGGGACCATGTGGGATGGGGGATCAAACCCAGGTCAGTGGCAAGTGCTCTCCCTGCTGTACTATGGCTCCAGGCCCACCTCCGCATTCTTAAAGGAGACGCAGTTCAGAGACTTGGCCAGCCGGAGCTGAACTATCAACTCAGCAGGAGGGAACCAAAGCAAGAAGAAACATGGTGGGCCACAGCTATTCAGTTCTATTGGTTTCTTTTCTCAGCCACATTTTATTAAGAATGTTTTCATAGGTGTAATTTACATGGTAGCTGCCTGTATTTTTCAGTTTCAAATAACAATGCAGGATAGAATAATTGAAAACAAATAAACATTTTTTGTTTTTCCCTTTTGAAGCCTTTTGTAAAAAAAAAATTATGTGTGTGCAATTTTATCATTCCTCCCGAAAAGCAGAAGACCCCTGAGGTATATAACAAAGAAGTCTTAGTGATAAGGACCAAAATTCAGGTAGCTGATTTGTGGAGAGGAAAATGCTGTATTATTTCTATACTATGTTTATACCAGTATTAGGAAAACAAATATGTCACGAGAGACAAATTTTTTTTTTAAGTAGTGTGAACACAATACACTGACTGACTGTGAATAGGATTTCAGTTTGGGAGAACAGATACTTTAACGGTTGTTCCAAGCTTATTCAGAATATTATAGAGTGGGTGGGATCCCCTGCCATGGAAGGATAAACTCCTCCTGTCTTCTGTACTTTTTAGTAAAATATTGACTTCTTTTCCCTTAATCAAATATTATGGTAGAAGTTAGCATATGCTGGAATGTCCCTGAAAAAAAATGGCTTTTGATTAGACTTAGTAAATTATTGAGTCCTTGGCACATCACAAAAATTATCAAACCTGCATTTTTTATATTCTAGTGAAGTCAAAATTGTAGTTATAAGTAGCTATTAGAATATGTTCAAATCTCAAAGGCATAGCTAAGAAATATGGAATTCATTGTATATTGCTTTTTCAGTAAATTCAAAGAATTCAAAGAAAATGCTTTCACACTTCAAAAAGAACCCCCAAACGCTATACTATATGGAGCTGCAGATGGCACACAGGTACATTTCTACACCAAGTGGTCGATATCTAGATAGAAAAGCCAGGCAAATCAAGTGGCATTTGGTACATGTGCCTTAACGGCAAGTTGTTTTTAAAAATTACTTCCTGACAAATAGAAGCAAGCTTCTTTCTGCTTCAGTTACTACCAGCATGGCACCCAAGTAACACATTGGATATTTGGAAATATAAGAATCTTCAAGAATCTTTCTAAATTAAGACACAGGACCACAGAAGATGGCCCATACAAGTAGGTAACCCTGATACTTCTTGGGAGAAAAAAAAACCTTAAATGTAGTCTAAAAGAAAAGCATACATTTTAGCAGGCCACACTTCTCTTATTAAATTTTCAGAACTCAGAGTTTTCATCCTGAGAATCCGTTCTGTACCCAGCTGGTCACTCTCTAGTGCTCATCTTCTTTCCCTTACCCTAAAAACTCCCACGTTTTCTATTATATGAAACTGAGAAAAGGAAGGGAAATATGAAGTTACTGACAAAATTATTAGGTCCTGATTTAGTACTATGATGCCTTCCACACAGATTACTCACCTTCTATCCACCAGGACTCTTTAAAACTACCAAACTCTGCTACTCCAGTGACAGTCACGCGGGATAGCTCAATGCCTGCAGTTTGTGACTGCGGCAGTTTTAGCTCAGACTGCAGATCCTGACCGAATATGCCTCCAAAGGCGCACTGGTGGGCAGTAATACAAGAAGTTCTTTCTGTCCATTTAAGTTGACACAAAACCCATCCTGGTTAGCATGATTTTTATTTCACATTTCTTTCAACAGAGTTTTGACATGAAGAATTTTATGTGTTCAATGTGAATATGATGTTTAACTATGTTAGCCTTTGTATCTATTGTCAAATTTCTTCTAGGCTTATAAGGTGGTTCTCCAGACATAATTTTAATGTAGCAAAGTTTGAGTTTTCTGCCTTTTCACCTTTCCAACTAATATTTCCCTGGGGAACCAAGCCCAGGACTTCACACGTGACAACCATGTCCGGAGTGGACTGCCTCAGTGGCCGTCTGGTCAGTTCTGATGAATCCAGCTAAGTTTCATAGGTGCTCACAAAATGGGATACCTCCAGAACCAAATACTCATTAGCATTTCGAAGTTTTTTAGATACGTTGTTATTATCCAAAAGAAAAAAGCAACAATGACCTACCATGACCATATCACACAAGTGATGAGAGATTTTATAAGTGCCTTTTTATAAGCTGACATACCTGAAGCAAATTTAAAAGAAATGAATGACAAAGGCTTTTTGCCATCCACTAGCAATGATCTTTGCACAAGAGCAAATCTGAAACACATTAGGATCCCCCTGGATCACTTTATTACTGTCAGCTGCTGCTTCTAGATCTCAGCTAGAGTAAGCTGTACCCCTAAGATATAATTTCATTTACATAATACTTTCTACTCCAATAATACAAAATCAATTTACCTGAGACTCCAACTCAATGTCAACCTTTAATTTCAACATGGAAGTTTATATTGGAGGCAGTTTTGTGTCAATAAGGAAGCCTTTTCTAGGGCTTGGGGCCTCAGTGGGTCTGGGGACAGTTTCTATGTTAGTCACAGAGACTGCAAGAATTTGTCATCATTTTGATTTAAACACAAATTGAGATTGATTTAGGTTTTATTCTGAGACATTAGTGAGGACTTGCTCTATGTTATCATGGTAACAAGTCTGAGTTACAGAAGTGAATATAAATCTTAACTCTCATATTAAAACCACTTTATATTCAAACAGCAGGTCAGTGAGGCGGTTTAATTAAGCTTTGTCTGACTTTTGTCAAAAGTAACAAGTAGAACATTAGGAGAAAGTAATCTTAATTATGTATTATCTTCAGGGGATATGAAACCCTTAAGAAATCCAGCTGTAGAACTGAAAGTTTTTTTTTTTTTTTTTTTTTTTTTTGGGTCACACCCGGCAACGCTCAGGGGTTACTCCCTGGCTCTGCACTCAGGAATTACTCCCGCAGTGCTTGGGGACCATATGGGATGCCGGGATCGAACCCAGGCCGGCACAGCCCGGCCGCGCAAGGCAGACGCCCTACCCGCTGGGCTATCGCTCCAGCCCCGTGAACTGAAAGTTTTAAACAGCCTCTACTCTCCTGACTTTTGGCTATAAGTTGACTTTTTCCAGGACCATGCCCTCATTCTGACTTATAATTGCTTATGTCCCCCCTTTTAAAACCTTTATTCCTAAGCAAACTGTTGAACCTTAGATGTCAGTGAGTGATTTTCAAGGATGGGGTGGCCTAAACTAGAAGGGTGCTCCAGCCTCCCTTGGACCCTCATTGACTAGCTTGGACTCTGGAGAGCTCTTGGAATGTGATGGCCAGAACCAGGGTTCGGACTCCTTTCTATTCTAAGATCAGATGAGACTGGGTGCATTCAGGGTGGTATGGCCGTAGACTCCTTTCTATTCTAAACCCAACACTTACGTACTAGCAGCCAACAATTTGAAAATAGTATGAAGAAAACATTGAATATTGTTTTCTTAATACAATAGCACAAAAAGGATTTCTAGAGATTTTTTGGACATAAACTAAGTATGTCCCTCTTGCTCTGATGAAATTTTCCAGCCAGGGGAAAGGACCTAAGTTTCAGAACAACTACAGAAGAGTTATAAAATGAACTGTCATTCTTTCACTGAGTGCTATCTCAGGCATGGCTGAAAAGGGGGACCGTCTCTGTCCCTTGCACCTGATGATGTGCCTGTCCTCTTGGGCGCTCTCTGATTCCACGGCCACCCTGTAGCATACAGCAGAGCTGGTGTTGGCCTTTTTGTGCTTCAGTCTAGAGGTTCTGACGCTTTCATCTGTCTCCATCACTGTAACCCAAACTCGCCTTATCTGTAGCTCTGAGTTTCTAATCCTGTTCTCACCGACTTGCATGGCAGTGGAGGTCACCGTGGCCTCCTGAGTGACAGCAAATGGCTTTTGAAGGCTGTTTTTGTTTCTTTCACAAATATGAACAACCAACAGTCAGAGACATCATTTGTCTTGACTTATGCCAGAGATGTCTCTTATGGAAACCATCTCTCCTATAAGCGTTACCTCAGGAAGATAAAAATTAAATCTCTGCTCAGTATGATCTGAAGTTCTTGCCCATTATCTCACCCAACTCTCTTAGTTTCCAGACAGCAAAATTCAAGGATTTTTCCTTTAAAAAGTGAGAGGATGCAAAAAGACAATCTGCATATTTGAATTTTCCCTGAATAAAATATTCTACAAGCTTATATTTAATGACATTGAATAGACTCCAGTAAGAGATGCTTAGCAAAATCCCTCTACCTCCAAATGAGCCAGAAGAGTGTGAAAGAAGACTGCATATCAACTAATTTATTAAAAAATTTATTGTAAAAAGGAGTAAAAAAAAGTTCTGGTCTTGCCACTTAGTTTTTCTCTTGTCTTCTACTTTCAAATAATGAGCAATAGCAGTGTGTCTGGTAGTAAGATATGATATGAACTAGCAGAACCAAAGGGACGATTCAGTATGATTGAAAATATTTGAATTTAGTATATTGGGAATCAAAAGCATGTCTATTAAGGTTAAGCATCCAAAGATATGTGAAAAGGTAAATATCAAACACTTTCTCAGTGAGCCAACAGTGTCGTTTGTGTGCAGAAGGACGCTAACTTTTCTTATGGGGGGGAAGAGTAAAGTAATGCTTAAAACTCACGGTCCATTCCTAAGTCTGTTTAGATTCATGGTAGGAGGAGTCTGTCCAGTTTGGTGATAACAGAAGCTGTAATCTTAGAGGCTTCAGAATGGATCCTAAACTCTTTTGGTTTTGTTAAAGAAACACTCTGAGATTACAAGTTATTTTTAGCTATAATGGTAGTACTTTGTTAAAAGGGTGGTGTGGTAATATAACTATTAAAAAGATAAACATTGATTATACTGCATTTGATTAGAATGTATTTTTAGACAAGGGTACCAATTTTTCATTCTGCAATCTGCAAGCTTTGGTCCCATATCAAAATTGCTTGGAAGGGCAGGTTATTTTCAAATCACATAATCATATCTAACAGTTACTAGTTTCAACTAACCAAGATTCTTAAACCAAAATACTTTTATACTTACTAAATTCTCCATCTTAGGAAACAGTGGTTATGAACTCTTCCCATCTTTAATTTCTCAGGTTCAAAGACCTTACCCTGACTCCACATATATTTTTGCAGTCTACTTTTACTCATCCATCCTTCCTTTACCATGAGACACTACCAAGATCTAAAAATCTGGGTAACATTACAGCTATACACAAACCTCTTGAAATAAATATAAACCATTATGAAAGTATTTAAAAAATCATAGAACAAATATAATCTGGGCAGAGAGTATTTTATAATCATTAGCTGATCATTTTACGACAGTGGAAGGGTATCTTTTTTTAAAAGTTCACACCAGCTTTATTATTGCTTATATAAACCAGATGTTTATTTTCCTAAAGTTCTATGCACAGAAGTGCAAGTTTCATATGACGATCACCATGGCTTAAATTATTGCTTGAAAGATTGTCATATTGCTAGGAATTATCTTATATTAACATACAACTCAACGTGAAAAGGACGAATGAAACAGTATTAGATTGGTGGTTGTTCGTAATGTGAAAATTAGAGCATTCAGAAATAAGACTGTTTTGACGTTTGTTTCTCCATCTGGAGGTCCCTACTTCATAGCTCTCAGTGGTGAGGATCAGAAAATGCTGTGACGTGCTTCACAGCTCTAGCAGTAACTAGGAGAGTGCGACATTTATAGTCAGCCTAATAGCCCTATAGTGAGCAATATTCATCCCTCATGCCAAGCAGCACTGATTTCTACACATCTTACATTTGATGACTCATGCTAAAAAAATAAAACCAAACAAAAGGACCATAAATAATGAAAGAAACATGGTTCTGTGAAACTCAGACTACTGACTTTCTAAATGATCTCTAAGTGGACTCACAGATTGCTGTTCCATGTCACACATGTACTTATTTTCAGTCTTAGGTGATCTCTAACTCTAACTGTAAATTAGCATTACCTAGAATGATTTTCTAAATACAGATTTCTAGCCAAACCTGAGAACCAATAAGTTTCTCTGAAGACAAAGTCCTTTCACTGCCTTCCTCAAAACTTCCCAGATAACTCCTACTAAACCAGCCAGATGCAACGAGCCGCACAGTTGGATATTTCAGCAGGATCATATCGCAGTAACTGAGATGGCAGTGAGGCACTGAACTGAAGTTGTGATCTGGCTACAACATACCACACACTGGACAAAAACTTACCAAGTACACCCTGCATACTTCCGTAACCCCTCATCTGAACCACGGAACACCTGCTTTCAGCAAGTACAAACACACTGCTCAGACCATCCATGACCTAAGAGAACTGAACCTTGGTGAAAGTGTGAGATGGCTGCTAATTCTCCATCTGATACACATGTATCAGTGAACGTGTTTCTCATGAAAACAGGAGGAACAAAGGAAGGGAAAAGGATGGTGGTGGACAGTAGGACTCTGGCTTTGAATCAAGTGTAAGGAAGGAATTTTGCACACTATCTCAGTGTACTCTGTGAATATCTCTGCTTGTCTGAAAACAGAATATCTGTTATTTATTCACCACGATGAGGAACCTGAAATTGTGTCCACACTAAGGACAGTTTTTTAATTCAGTGAACAATGAAACATGTTCAGTGCGTTAAATCAGCTGGTTGTGAGCTAAGTCTTTATATCAAGAGCCACATAATAGACTAGAATATAGTAAACTTAATTCTGATATTTTCAGGCTCTAGATTATATATATATATATATTATGCCTCTAAAATGACATTTTTACAGCCTAGATAATATAAATGTCCAGTTCACAACAGAAGACTCTGTTCTAGGACTTGAGTTGCTACATATTGTTGGTTGAAAGGCACCTGATATTACTCAGAGCCCACGTAGAGTCAAATTCATTTA
The DNA here is from genome assembly GCA_021461705.1 of Cryptotis parvus. Classification (NCBI taxonomy): domain Eukaryota; kingdom Metazoa; phylum Chordata; class Mammalia; order Eulipotyphla; family Soricidae; genus Cryptotis; species Cryptotis parvus. The sequence goes on from JAJIBD010002232.1 coordinate 47,422, forward strand.
TTTGGGAGTAATAATTTATTTGGGAGGAATAGTGAGTAAAATCATAAGATGTGCTTAGAGTCAGATTATATTTTGAAAAACTAAAATAGAGGAAGAGACTGTGTAAGAAATGGCCCTCAACAACAGGAAATGGTTGTGTCTTCATCAGTGCACCACCAAACTGACTGAGTTGTGTGGCTCTTCCTTCCCGTGGCATGTAATGGGACAAGATGGCTTCCAGAAAGCCTGGGAAAGAGCAGGTCTGGGTGTGGGCTCAGCGTTCGCACTGCAGAATAAAGCAGAGCCTGATCTGTAGGTGGACACTTCACCGTGATAAGAGTTCCAGTAAGCAGTCCAGTGACAGAGCCACCAGCTTGCTCTTGGTTCTGCACACTCTCTAAGCGGCAGCAGCAAAATTCTGTAGTAGCAGAGTCTGGTGGTTTTGGAAAATTGTGGATCTACAATTATTTTTTTTTAGTTTTGGGACCACACCCAGTGCTGCTTAGCGGACCATATAAGGTGTTGGGCATCTAACCCAGGTTGGCTATGCACAAAGCAAGTGCCCTACCTGCAGGAGGTTCTCTCTAGCTCTAGATTTATGTTTTATATCAGTTTTATTGGTGGAACTTTCAGAATTAAAGGCCTGTGACTTGTGAATAAAATTTTAAGTTATTGTCCTGTTTTTGCTGGGAAGCACTCACTTCTGAATAGGAGGAACAAGGGCGAGACCACAAGGCTACATTTGAAGTACTAAATCATAACTCATTGGAATCCACACACACTTGCGTTGAACAGAAAGGATGATTTCAAGGCGACTGTGAACTGGGCCACCTGCTTTGTTCCTCAGAGCTTCTGCCTTACCTTTCCCAATCAAAGCCCCCACAACCATGGCCCCCGACCCGACCCCTTCTGCAACATCATTATGCCCGTTGTGACCCTACTTATTCACCCATGGAGAACGGACCGTGCAGTGCCTGGGTACGTGGGGACAGCCTCTGACTTTTCTTAGACAGCTAATTTATTTGCCCATGATGTGTCCTTCCATCAGAATGATGTGAACGGAACAGTTTGATACTGATTACTAGTTACAAAGCAATTTCTCTAAATTAGCTTCTTAAAAGGACATTAAAATATAATTTGGCACCCACAGCTCCTCTGGCTAGAATCATCTCTTTTAGAGTGGGTCATGCTCAATTCTCTCCACCGTATTTTTAAGTATTTTAATGGTACCTCATTGAAATGTCTTATCTGCCACACAAGCTACAAGCTATACATAATCCCTTAAAGAACACTGGAAAGATGTTGGATGAAAAGGCAAATAAAAATGCTTTTTACAGCTCTGAAATTCTGTGGCCGTAGTTAGGCAATCCCTGACCATTTTCTGCAGTACCTTGTAGCTCTTATCGCAATGGAGTAGCAACAGTACCGGGATGACAGAATGGAAACAGAGTCACACCAGTGCCTCAGAGACAGAGTAAACATTTATGACAGACCAGGGCTCTGACGTGTGCTGTGTAAATGGCTGCTCTTTAAATATAAATGTGTGATCTAAGAAATAATTTGAGACACACCCAATTAATTAAATGTATTTACATACAATTCTTACCTAGGGCCCTATTACAACTAAGAAGGATTTTCACTGATGCTTTACAACCTGCTCCCAAAATAAACTCAGAAGGAACATCCATATGTTCAGAGTGGTTGCTCAAAGTTTTCCAAAAGGAGAAACTAAAGTCTGGACATCTCTTTAGCCTCTGGATCTGACATATGTTACGCACCACCAAGACAGTGACTGATGCATTACATCATAATGTCCCCATTCTTGGCCAGTGTCCCAAGGACCAGCAGCTTAGCTAAGGTATTGCCCCCTCACACTGTGAGGGACAGCGACTTGCTTCTTGCCACTGACTTTACCTCCCCAGCATTGCCTTTGCAGGAGACGCTCTCGCGATAGCAGTCTGGCCCTGAGATCGGGAGCTCCGCACGTAGGGAGCTGTGTTGGGGCAAGAACAGATGCCAGCAGGTAGATACCGTGACCAATGACACTCGTTTTCTAGTCATACGGCTTAAAGATCTTAAGAACACCGATGGAGAACCAGACTACATGGGACACCAGTCAGTTCTCTGCACTGACCAGAAAAAAGAATTATCAGCCGACATCAGCTACCAACGAGTATATTACTGAAGAAAATTCTGCCCCCACAGCAAACACCTCCAACTCATTAACCTCAACTCCCACGTTTTACATTTTGCTCCCCCAGGGGAGAACTCAGCACCATCGTCCTGATTTTGGGTGAATTGGCAGGATTCTCATGCAGTATTTATTTAGCACAATGTGCGAAGGAGCTTTCGTCTGAGCATCAGACTTACTTCACTGCTCATGAAGGCGAGTCACTGATTTACAAACCCACATCAAGCAGACTGAAGCATATCTTAAAGTCTCAAAACCACGAGTACAAAGTTTTCCCTTGCTTGAATAATGCAAAAGGAAACCACGACATTCTTAGCAAGATGCTGGATACCTCTTTTTCACTACTGCCTTGTGCAGGAGTTTATGCCTCCGATGGGGAAGTGCAAGAGAAGAACTGTTAGTAGGGTGCTGTTTAATAGAATATAGCCTAGCATGTTGCAAGCAACACTTCTGTTTTAGTGCTTAGTTCATAAGGATGCAATGTAATAAAGCACTTCAGCTGAACTGGTACTCGTCAGAAGATGGCAACACAACTATTAGGAAATTGCATTACCTCTGGATTCCATGCTACATTCATTGAGGATAAAGATACAGTTACAAAGCAGACATACATTGCTTTCTCTGCATCTCAAGTCCTTGGTTATATATTCTCAATTCAAGCCCTACACAAGTGAAAGCTATATCAGATTAGTAAGTTAGGTTTACATACATGTTAACTATACAGTAGCAGATTTCCAAAATTGAGTAATATGTGAAATGTAATTATCTAGAAGAAGAGATATGTATAAAAAATAGGTTAATATCCCTAAAATATTTTGTTGTTACAGTTCTTCCTGCTGGGAAGTTTACCACACTGTCACATGTATGAAATGTCTGTTCAAAAAAAACAAAATTAGAAAAGATTCCTCAGACTGACTCACTAAATGTAGGAATATGTCATCAGAGCTGGATGTGTATATTACAAGGGTGCAGGGAGAGCGGCTGGTACATGGGATGCACGGAAACAGGACTCTGCTTTGTCTGGGGAGAGAGGGTGGAGATGGGAATGGAGACTCAGGGAGACGGACAGACAGCACTCTTGGGGGGCGCAGCCCACGCCCCTGCCTGCCATGCCCTGGCGTCCTCACCCACCTGGTTCTAGGATTATTGCCTGACAGAGCCCAGAAGTCCCACTGCTCCTTCTCACCAAAGCAGCCGGGAAGAAACCTCTTTCCACTTGCCTCGGCCCCAAGGTTTGGGCTTGTGCTTTTGGGAGGAGTCTTTGGGACCTGCAGCCCGCCTCAGAGGCTGGTTTCCGGAGGAACATGGTGCCGATGTTGTAGGAAACCTTCTTTATCCTCGAGGAGGAGCGAAGGCTTCAGTGGCTTCGGCCCAGTCCTGAGCTCCAGGAAATAGCAGATCCCGGGGGATTTCCTTTGGAAAGTTGTCTGGAAGCTCTTCACGGGACCGAGGGATGAATGTGAAACTTTCTTCCCGTTTCAGTAACCTAAGAAGAAAAGATGGGCAGTGGGGATCAAGCAGGCAGAAGGGAAGGACAGAAGGATTCAGTAACGATTTTGGCAACTATGCTCCACATCAACCCCTGTCATCTCTGGCGGAGCAGTGACCTGAGCACTCTTGGTTGTATGAGGAAGCACTTTTCCCACTGCCCTGTGGCTTAGCTTCAGATAGAGTTGTGTGTAGGTGTGTCCATTGTCCCTGTTTTTGACTTCAGCTCCCATCTTAGCGAGGGCTTATCAATTCATTTATTTCTGCTCTCATGTTTCTAGCTCCTTCAAAGTCAGGCTAGATGATTTACTTTAGGATGTTCTTGTTCACTGGCGTGAAGTTGTGTTGCTCTAACTCCCCTACACCATTGTGCTGCAGGCTATGGTCTTGCGAGCTCTTTGCTCATTTCCCCCAAGAGTTACTCAACAGGGTGTTGTGTGTGTGTGTGTGGGTGTGGTGGAGATCTAGCTTCATTACTCTGGTCGGAAAAGATGCTGAATATGCTGGCTGGATTCCCATTCTCGGTGTTTGGGGGCTACTGATTTGTAGCTCCCTTTCTGTATAGACGAGATCTATGTCGAAACTGGCTCCATAGGCACTAGCAAAAAAGTAGTCATTGAGGGGAAAGTTCAAAGTTACATTATTAAATCTATGTGGACATTACTTCCTCACTGACTTCTATCTAGATGATCCTGAACTCCCCTACTACTGTTGCATTTTGCTTTCAGTCACTTTACAAATTATTATTTTTAATGAGTCACATTAATGAGCTGACTCAATCTGAGTCAACTTGCAGGAGCAGTGGGTCATTACCTCAGACAAAACTAATGATCCAGGTGGGCTGTGAATCTATGGAGAAGCAGGAAATACAGACCAGATTCGAGCATTTAAGTACTTGGGGGTCAGGACAGAGGCCCCGGGGAAGCCACTGGTGCCATTTGGGTTATTGATAGATGTGGCTTAATTCCCTTTTATTTTCAGTGCTTTATATTCCCATCTGTTTTTCAGTACTACAAGGATCATATGTAACTAAGACGATCTAAAATATTGCAACTTTATCACATACAAAAAGACTGAGCAGATTTTTTTTGCCCTTTTTAACTTCTCCCATTTTTGTTCTGTCCTATTGTCTTATTCCGATGTACCATCATGCTCGAGGTTTTGTGTTGTTTTTAACTTGAGAAAGAATTCCAAGGAGATTGGCACCCAAAGTCTCATGCATGAAGGCAAGCCCTCTTTACCTTACCAACATCCCTGACCCTAAACTCTGTTAGTTTTTATTTCTCTGGTAACGTCTCTATTTCTAAGTCAGATATGAATGATAATGCTTGAAGGCAGAGCAGTCTCTGCTAGATTTTATCTTTCAGAGTTAGGAGTACCATCCCACTGTCTCCTAGCTCAGAGAATCTTTTCAGGAGAAGAGAATTTCTTCTCCTAAGAAATCTGGTAGTAGCCTGCTTGAGGTGCTTTTTGTGACATATCTTTCCCCAGCAACTTTTATTTATTTAACTTTTGTTAATTTAATAGTAATGCTAACATTGGTATTATGTCTCTGCAGTTAGGAAGCTGTGTCTCCAGTCTGATTTCTGAATATCTATGGTAGGGTCTTAGCTATTCTGACACAGAATATGCTCTTCTTCTACAATACAGCCCCTCTACTCTGCCTTAAACCACAAGACATTTCTTATAGAGTTTAGTTCCTTTTCTAAGGAACCATCTTATTTTTGAGTTAAATTTCAGTTTATCAATACAAGGATTGCATAATAGATTTAAGTTCTTATGCTGTCCGGGGTCTATTCATATCCTATTTCCCTAAGTTGGCAACAGAGGTCACTGAGCCAAATAAATCTGGCCCTAGACAGACATGCTGTGTTCACGGGACCTGGTCAGAGAACACATCATGCCTGGTGATGAGACATGTCATCATGTGTATACATGAAGAAGTCAAATGTGTATACAAGGATTAGGAATTTAGATACTGGCCACCCCAGAACTTCTGATCCCCACGCAAACGGTTTATTAACTCCAAGTCCCAGGATGGCACCAAAGCACTATCCGACAAGACATTTCTTCAGTTCCTTAGTACTGATACGGAAGCTCAGATTTGCACAGGAATCGAAATGAGTCCACAGCTGTAATCCCCAGCCAGTTGATATGCAACCTAGGAGTTTCAGTAACGTGTTCAGTGTATTTGGAAGCCACATGCATCTTACTTTTTTTTTAAATTTTTTATTATACCACCGTGAAACATACAATTACAAAGGTGTTCATAATTGGTTCTTGGTAATACAGTATTCCAGCACCCCATCCCTCCACCAGTGCCCCATTTTCACCACCAATGTACCCCAGTTTCTCTCTCTTTCTCTCTCTATCTCTCTCTCTGCATCTCTCTCTCCTCTTATTTTACACATTGTGGCTAGCCCTGCAGATATTTAGAGTTTATCACTTAAGTCTCTTTGTGTATATTCAGTGGTGAGTTTTAATCTGCCATTACCATTTCCCATATTTATTAAAACACTGGTATCTATATCCTATTAATGAATGCAGTCATTCTATATCTGTCCTTTCCCCTTCTGACTAATTTCACTCAGCATGATAGACTCCATGTCCATCCATTTGCAGGTAAATTTCATAATTTCATCCTTTCTGACAGCCCACATGCATCTTACTTTACCACTTGTTGTCCTTCCTCTCAACAGTTTCTTACAGATTTCAAGATGGAAGCTCTCTGCTGCCATGAGTCAATGGCTCTTCCTGAGGATGGGGGTACACTCCAAGGGGACTCCATGGAGTTCCTTTCTTGCACCAGAGAGAGCTTCGCTCACTCACATGCCTCTTGTTGGAGGCCTTTTCCCTGAGCTCTGACCTACATTCAGACTATACAAGTTCTGAAACTTATTCATACTGAGGTACAAATGAGCTGAATGTAATTTTGATTTTCATGCATGACCTTGTGTAAGACATATGCCTTACTCAGACAGTTGTTACTTTTATAAAGTAACAGGCTTAAGCCCTACCAGGAGTAAACACAGCCAGGTGTGGGCCCCAATATCCCACCACGATGTAATGGAATCATAACACTGACCTTTCAACATCCTACCTTGAGGGACACTCTCCACGGTCTAGCTTGGGCACCGCTGCTCTCTCTCTCTCATGTCCCCTCTGGTCAGCAAGTTCATGATGAGTTTCTACTTTAGACCATAAAGTTTTCTAAGTGCTGTTACTTCAGTAGGGTTGAGCTCATGGGAAGCTCCAGAGCCAACCTTGGTGAAATGAAGAGCTCTAGTTCTGGCCTGTCCAACTAGAGGTCACAGTCCTCCAACACCTGCGTGCTTGAATCATCATGGGGACTAGACAATCTTTGTTTTCCATAACTCAGGGCTACCTACCAGAGTGATCACACATTTCTTTCGACTAGAAACATTGGACAGGATACAGAATTTGGGGCTAGAAAATGTGTGTGAATCTCTTAAAAACAGGAAATACCTAAAATGTCTTCAGCTCATCGTTCTTCCAACTTGACTATCTGACTCAGCATTACCTCCTACTTAGAAAGTATTTTCCCTTCAGGTTTCTGTTTCCTAACAGAATGGCTGAGAACTTTCTCCAGGCTCATCATCCATCTCTGGCATTGTGAGAATTTATTTTCTTCATTAAGATAGGCACTGGTGAATCACATTTTATTTTTCAATTCTGGGAATAATTCTGCCACTTCCCCTCTGTATCTCTATATTCCTGTATTACTTTTTGGTATTTTTAAAATTTTAGATATTGAAGTTGAAAATATCTTTAAGTTCAAGATTGGAAGTTCAATCTCTCACAAAACAGAAAGAGCCCACAAAGACAAATTTACATGGCTTATTGCCATTATATTATTTGTAGAGCTTTAACCAAAGATCTCAAAATGTAATTTTTTCTAACCCAGAGTTTCAAAACACAGCACATATTGAGAAAAAGAAAATCTCATCACCCTGACAGAAATAGGACTATTGTTATTTTAACACTGAATTTCTAACAGTGGTTATTACATCAAAATGAATAATCACCCAAATAGTTATAATTTTAAAGGGGAGACTTCAACCTTGTTAGCTATAACTTATTCTATTCATGGCTTAAACTTAAGACTTCTTCCACATTTAAACCTACTATATAGATCTCAATATCCCTGTATGATATTCCTGTATAACTTCAGGCAGAAGTTAGCCAACGTCTCACCCCAGAGAACTCCTTATAGGAATAACTGAAACAAAAGCATATGTTAACCAATAGCTCTAGCCACATGACTAAATGCCAGCATTAATATGAGCTACCTAATAACTGATCTTATTGAATCACTAACTACTTAGTTTCGTTTAGCATTCTAGAGTTTTTCATAGCCTTGATTCAAGAATGTGTTTACTTGTAAGGTCTAATTCCTAAGCAATTGTGGGAGCACTATCAACACTCCCTTCAGTATTGGCCTAATGATATTTAGACTCATCATTCCTGTTATATAGGCATGCAGATGCTATTAGTAGGCTCTACCAAGGTCACCACATTCCAATTGTTAAGTAGAGGTCTTTAATACAGAATAATTCTTTATTATTCACTTCATTGGTGCCTTTTTGTTGTTTTTGGGTCACACCCGCGATGCTCAGGGTTTCTCCCTGGCTCTGCACTCAGGAATGACTCCTGGCGGGCTCGGGGACCATATGGGACGCCGGGATCGAACCCAGGCCGGCATGGGCCGGCGCGCAAGGCAAATGCCCCCACCCACTGGGCTACCGCCCAGCCCCTACTGGTGCCTTCTTAAGGTGTTTTCCCCCATTCTATCTTAACATCTGATCAAATGGATCATGATCAAAGTCAGGCATTTGTTTCTCCGAAGTTCAGGAGGTTTCGTGTTGTTTCTCTGAAGTTCAGAGACTTCTGGTTAGCAGTGGTTCAATGGGCAGACCTGTTCCATAACTTGCTTCAGCTCTTTTTTTTTTTTTTTTTATTTGGGTCACACCCGGCAATGCTCAGGGGCCACTCCTGGCTCTGCACTCAGGAATCACTCCTGGCGGTGCTCGGGGGACGATATGGGACGCCGGGGATCGAACCCGGCTGGCACGGGCCAGCCGTGTGCAAGGCAAATGCCCTACCCGCTGGGCTATCGCTCCGGCCCTGCTTCAGCTCTTGGTGATACAAGTGAGGAAGGGCTGAGTGTGAGAGAAGTCAAAGTGTCTTTATTTGGGGATACGCTGTGTTCAGGCATCATCATGATCCGCCAAAGAAAAGTATTGAGGATGCATGAGCAGTTAGAATGGCAGTGAATATAAAGTATCCTATTCTCTTACTAAGATGAGATTTAAGACAATCCCAAACAGCAGATATAATGTGCTGATGTGTCCATGATTTGTGGCAAACCGTCATAGACTGAGCATGACAGGGGTCAAATCATCTAGACTCGTGGTGGCCAAATTTTTTCTGCCCACAACCATTTTACCAATTCATCTGTGGACCTAGACAACACAGGCTGTGACAGACCCATTCCTGTCTGCCAGACACCTACTGGGCCAGCTCTTCCCCCACCATTGTCAAGAACTTTACTTTGAAAAGAAAGTTTCAACCCATGATTTTAAGCCAAAAGAAGCAGACTGAAGCCAGTTGACAGTATTTAGAGTTCCATCCACTGGACCGAAACTTTGAAAAAGGTCAGCTTATTCTAGACATTTCTAGATACTGAATCTTTATGGATAAGACTAGTCTTTCATCCCCTCAATGGGTTATGTCAGCACATCCTTCCTTCTGCTAAAGCTCTTCTTGCTTTAAACACTAGGAATGAGTCCTCCTCCCTAGAACCCTGTCCCTGCTGCAGAGTGACCATGCTTGCTCCCTGTTCCTCTCCTGCTGGCTCTGATACTTCACCTGTGTCCTTGATGGTGAGCCGGATTCCACTCCTGTCTGCTTTACATTCCTGACACTTCTCTGGGAGAGGGTCACACTTCTTATCTTAGTGTGATGTAGTTTCAAGAGAGACTAGTGAACTTCTAGCATTCTGGCTTCTCTGTTAAATTGGAATTTTCTGTGGCTAATTATTCATCAAAGTGTCTTTTTGGCTAAATCATGCATAAGGAATGAACCTATGCCTGTGCAGGCTGGGGAAGGGTGACATTTCTGAACAATGGAAAAAGATGAAGCTCTCTTGTGATTTTTCTAAGGGTTTCTGTGGCTATTGCATTTTTCCTATTCACCTTCTTGCCATCTGAAAGAAAAGCTGCATTGGGTATTTCTGCTTCCCAGCTCCAAGATCTGATGTCACTTATTGGAATGTGGTGCAGGGGATTGAAATAGCAGCAGGCAAGACTCTGGGCCTGAAAGTTTTTTATCTATTTCAAAGGTAGACTGAAATGTGGCTGTAACTTTCAGCTTAACTTGAGAGTTAATGCACCATTTAGGTTTGTGGAGTTACAAGAAGGACCAATAAGCATTTTAGGACCAGCACGACATGGGCCAAATCATCTAGACTAGGGGTGGCCACAGACAGTACTGTGGGTAAGATGTTTGCCTGGCAGTATCTGACTATGGTTCAATAACTGGCATTCCATATGGTCCCACCCTATTCCTCCAAAAAAGGAATGCTAATTTAGACTTTTTTTTTACTTTTAAACACTATCATGCTGACCAGTATCATAAAGGCTGACGAGAGAACATTGGGCAGGTAACACATGAGAAGTTGTCACTTTAAGTCTTTAAGTGTTTTTTCTACAATGTTATGCATTAAAGAATGATAAGAGGACCTTACTGCTAAAGACTAAGGTCCTGTTGAGACAGGCTTTAATTTTCTAGATTGAAAGGATTTCTCTACAATACTTGCTATAGTAACAAATTTATGATCACTTTGGTAAGGCAGACTGAATGCTTTAAGGATCTGAAACAGACCCATTCACATAAGCCTGAACCAATATTTTGTGGTTTCTTCTAGGGAACAAAGTACATAAGGAAATGAGAAATTGATTTAGGAGTCTAATTACATGCCAAACCTAAACGTCAAAAGAATAACCTTATAAAGGCATTATTTTTTAAATGACTTAAAGGGGTTTCAAGGCTAATTGACCATACGATAAGTAGACTAGTTAAAAAAATCAACAAAATACCAGAGTCCTGTAATTATTTCTTTGCAGGTGGTGATCAAACCTTCCTTTCCTTTCATTCCTACCACCACAGCACTGTCAACTCCCGTCTATAGTTTATCTAGAGAAGGCCACCTCCAAATTATGCTTATGCTGTTTCAGGCTAAAAAGCATTCAGTGGTTCTTTAGCAACATAAGGTCCACTATTCAAGTTGAAAATGAATTCTCAGTCTCATCACATGTCAGAACTGGGATCATTTTTCTGCAGTAACTATAGCTTTGCCTTTACTAAGTTTCCCCTAGTGTTAATGTGCTACATAACCCTCCTACATTTTTTAACACTAAATATTCATTGTGATTTCACTACTGTTTTACAAGGATCTGGTGAAAGATTCAAGAATTGACATTTTTTTAGGGGAGGGGTTTTTAACAATAGAATTTCTAGGCAGAGCTGGACCTTAGAGGGGAGAGGGAGAGAGAGAGAGAAGGCAAAGAGCATGCCATAGAGGCAGGTAGGGGAAGAGGGTGGGAACCAGGGAACATTGGTGGTGGGAAATGGGCACTGGTGGAGGGATGGGTGCTGGAACACTGTATGACCGAAACCCAAACATGAATATCTTTGTAAATTGTATATTTCATGGTGGTATAATAAAAACTTTTTTTTTTTTTTTAAAAAAAAGAACTGGACCTTAAAGGATAATAAAATCTAGTTCTGGTTCAGGAATCAAAGGACTCATGTTATCAACATGTAATAACATATTCCTCCTTTTATTCAACTGTACCATTTATTTTTCTCTTCCATAATTTTTTTTCTTCAGAAATGTGTTCTATTCTCCAGACTTTGAATATAAAAGGGCTTCTATGCAGAAGACTCAAACACACTAACCCAAAGACTTTGGAGCTCCAATCTCTAAACTACTGTTAGAAATCCAAAGAAGAAAAATAAATAAGTCAAAAGTTGTTTAAAATGTTTTAAAAAAAAACCTCTTAACTCCAAAGAGATAACCTATATCACTTTTGGTGTCATGAAGAGAAATAGTCTAAATTACTAACGAATATCAGTATAAGACTAGGCCCTTCCTACATTAAATCATTAACCTAATTATGCACACAAAGAGCATGTATTTCACACTGTTCTGAAAACCTTTTTAAACAGCTCGATATGATGACTTATTAGGTGCAGTTCGATAAAATAATTGCAGCATGCCCGATCAAAGACATCACTTGTATTACCTGGATAATGACGGTCAGTACTTGGAAAATTGAGCTAGGAAATTCTCTAGGGATCAAAAAATGGCTAACATTTTAAAAATTAGGAGGACTTTCTAGTTTTCAACCTTCAGAAGTATGGTAAAACTGATATTTTTATGCAGTAGAAAGCAATGGGAAAAATAAGAACTAGAGTATTTCTAATTCTGGTACTTTAAGGTAATAATATTAAAAATTAATTCTTGAGGTGAATTATTCAAGTTCTCCTTTGGTGAAAACAATTAAGTCATTTGTCTTTACCGATTACCTTTTCTTTCCAAGTGATAAACTCAATAAAGTCATTTAAAAGACTGGGCTGTAAATAATAGACCTAAAGCTTTACTGTACTGGAATTTCCTGAAGATTGTATTTCCCCAAATTAAGGAACTGTTAGGAATTCTAACTTTTACTACATTCCTTTGCATGTATAGTTATATATTCTCTGCTTACCATTTCTTGGGGGTGGGGGTCACACCTGGAAGACCCTATGGGATGCCTGGAGTGAACCCAGCTTGGCCATATGTAAGGCAAATACCCTACCCTTTGTACTATTGCTCCAGCCCCTCTAATTATCATTTTCAAAAAATATATATATATATATATATATATATTCCCACACACACACACACATAGAGCATCCTCTTTCTTCCATGCATCTCTCAATACACTAAAAGGGCTGGAGGGCTAGGCAAGAGTTAAGGTACCACCTGACACATTGTGATCTCCCAACACACTGTCTACCAAAGGTAAAATTCCAAATATCAGGTCTGTATTTCTGATGACTTTGATTATATGCTCTGGAGACATGGTGCCACAAAACACCTGATCCAAGGGAAGATTAAGTTCTCCCAAATCCTACACAAGATCTATGAATTATTCCTACATGACAGGTACTACAACTCCATCAGTGCCAGCTATATTATATGGAGAGAGACCATGAAGTGGTTAGAAACAGTGTACTTCCAGTCTCTCACTTGGGGGAGAAGACATGAGCCAACCATCCTGCACACGTGCTTTGCCTCTGGCTCCCACCTCCAGAGCTGAGACCTTTGCCAGTTAGCCATCCGGGAATTTTGTTGATCCATTTTTCTCATTGGGAATCTCTAACTTTATTTATTTGTTTTTTTTTTTTTTTTTTTGCATCACACCCAGCAATTATACTCAGGAATTACTCCAGGCAGTGCTCAGGGACCATAGAGGATGCTGGGATTGGCTGTGTGCAAGGCAAATGCCTTCCCTGTTGTACTACTGCTCTGTCCTGGGAATCTTTACTTTTTTTTTAAATATTTTTTCTTTTTTTTTTTTTTGGGGGTCACACCCGGCGATGCTCAGGGGTTTCTCCTGGCTCTGCACTCAGGACTTACTCCCAGTGGTGCTCGGGGACCATATGGGATGCCAGGGATTGAACCCAGCTGGCACGGGCCGGTTGCGGCAAGGCAAACGCCCTACCCGCTGGACTATCGCTCCGGCCCCGGAATCTTTACTTTTAGTAAAAAATTCTTCACAAGCCAGAGTTTTATCTTATAAAAGACATTTTCTTCCAAGTCTAACTTACAGTTTTTAAAAGTCACTAGGGATAGATTGTACAGGGCTGAGTAAGGTGCTTGCCCTGGCACCACAAAAGGTCCTCCTGAACAATGTATGGCCCGCCTCTGCAAAAAATCCCATTAAACTTTCAAGACAAGTTCAAGGTTATAATCCAAGGTAGATGCCAGCCCAAGTTTTCCTTATTGTAGACAGACTAATTTCCCATCAGTCTTCTTGTTCTACCTGAAATCCGTGACTATGTCGTTAAGTGGAGAAGGTGGACCTCAAGTTGCTAATTAGTTGCTTTGACAAGGGGAGACCGCCCTATATTATTCGCTGAAGCACATTAGAGATGCAGTATCACCATCTTGATGAAGCACAGAGCCACCGACGGCCCATGTGCTGACCAAAGAAATCCAAACGGAACATGGGGTCCTTAGTGGGAATGCTCCGACCTAGACTGTGAGACAGTTTAAGTCATTAGCGCTGTGGTGGGATATTAAAATAGCTCTGGTGGTGGTCCCCTCACTGTACTGGATACCCACTCCAAGATCCCTGAAACTAGAGAGAGAGGCTGGATCTGTTATATTTTTCTTTTTTTTTACACAGATAAGTTCACTATATAAATTAGGTATATAACTTTAATACAAACTTGCTATAGTACATTGTACAATATTTTTTAGACTTTGCCACATGACTATAACAGGAAGATGCTAATAAAAACTTGGAATAATCTAAATGCTTTTATTAACTCATTATATTCTTTCCATGACTGTTGGGTGACGTGCCCTACATGCCTCCAGCTACACTTAGCTTACGTGGAGAGCTGGTCCCTGCCTTTGGGGAATCTCCGAGCAGAAACACTGGGAGTTTGGGCAGAATTGGACTGATTTCATAATTTTATATGGCATAAATATTATCATGAATCTCCCTTGCCCCAAATCAATATTTTGTTTCCACAGGTTCCTGTGTGTGACATATATGTAGATATCCCAAGAGTACTTGGCCATGTTGGATCAACCATAATGTAATTAATTCTCCTAGTTCAGAGACATGCCAGTGCGCCTCCGGGCAAACTAACGTGTCTCTGACTCTAAAGGTAATGCCAAAGTGAATTATTCTGATGGATTTTGGACCTTAGTGGGATCCAGAGTCTGGGATTTGCTAGCTATATATACATAGTAAAAAGTATTAATGCCATTTCCTACATATTACATTCTGAACTGCTTTCTGGTTCAGAGATGCAGCCCCTCCCTCTCTCTGCTAGGGAGATTTTGCCTCTGGAAATCAGCTCTGGCTTTTGTGAAGCTTGAGCCAAGGCTCACCTAAAGATCTACATTTCAAAAGGGTCATTTACCTGGCTACATCTCTGGATAGCCCAACCCATGATGGGCTGGGCTGGAATATTTTGTGGGTTTCAGTCTATTAAAGAAGCTAGGACAAAAAGAAGGGGCCTTTTTACCATTTTGACTTCCCTTGGCATTTTCCTCTCTCCGTCCTCTCTGTTCTCTGTTGGGCTTTAACATGTGGTGGCAGCCATCTTGGCCTACACATGGCCAGGGCCCAGCTGGGAACACAGAGTCTGGAGTTTTTCCTGTTCTTGGATTGTATATCAGAACCAGTGATAGTAAAGCCTTTAAAAACTGTGCCGGATTCCTGAGTTTTCATCCATTCCTTGCTGGCTTTGGAGGTAGAAGGGAACTCGCTTCCTGGTATTGTTGGGGACCCCAGCGTCTTCCCGACACATGACAGAATTAATGTCCACTATCTTTTGAAATAAGTACCCAGTTAAATATAATAAAACGGGTCCCAAAGAAATTTAGTTATTAAATTTTAGGCAAGTTTTTGGGCCTGAACTTCAGTTCCAACATTTGGACTGTGGTACTCATTTACAGAAGCTAGATGATCTTGAAAGATTATAACCAGCAGTTACTAAAGCTTTGATTTTACTAAACTATAAAAGCAAAACATAGGCTCAATACACTCCCCAGAGAAACCCCAACTGCATTCTTCACAAAACTTCAAAAAAAACTTATGGAACAAAAATGGAGGAATTATTGGGGCTGGAGAGATAGTACAGTGGGAAGGACACTTGCCTTGTGGATGACAGACCCAGATTTAATCCTCAGCATCCATGTGGTCCCTCAAGCCCTGCCAGGAGTGAACCCTGAACAAGTCAGATGTGGCTCCCAAACCAAAAAATATAGGAATTATGTTCCCCAATTTCACTATACTATAAAGCAAACAGCATAGTAATGGAATAAAGATATGTACCTGGACATAAGCAATTTATGACAAAGCAGCCATGAGTCTATAAAAAGTGGCAAGGTCAATCTTCAATAAACGGTACCAGGACAACTAGATCACCAACACCACACACAACAATAACTTCTAAAGACCTACACTTAGGTCTGAGACCATAAAATGCAGAGAAAACCTATGCGATTATTCCTTGACACTGGGTCTCAGCAGGTTCCAAAGATGTTGGGAGACTCAACTATAGTGATAAGGAGAAAAAGAATCAACTATAAGAAAACATAACACGATAAAAAACACTGGGTGGGCAGACAGACACTTCTCTACTGAACGTACAAAATGGTACATGGAAACATGGTCACCTTCTCTTGTTAGGAAATTAAAATCAACAACACAAAAGCATCTCACATCCCATAAGAACTGCTAGTCCCCAGGGTGACCACGCTGGCCAGACTTGGGGTGGGGATTTGGGCTCCTCCTCCCATTCCTCCACCTCCATGCCAGTGGGTGTGTCTGTGGGCTCACAGCTTCCACAGCCAGCAAAGCTGGCCAAGAGACAGACCAGACCCACAGCTGTACCAGCGCGGGGCCACAGCCGCATGACAGACTTAAACAATAATGGAGGTTAGGACCAGGTCCTTCCCAGGATCTTTCACATTTAGACACTGTAATGATCATTGTAGTTGCAACAAACTGGGAGGTTGATGGGGAATGAGGAATTATAATATCACACTAGAACTCACTATTGAATGAATACACAGAGAGACTTACATCAGAAACTGTTAATATCTGTAGGGCAAGTCACAAAGTGTAAGAGAAAAGAGAAATATAGAGACAGACAGGGAGAAAGAGAAAGAAAAGGTGCCTGCTGTAATGGCAGGCTGGGGTGGGTGGGAGGGATTGTTTGGACATTGGTGGTGGGAATGGGGCACTGGTGGAGGGCTGGGTGCTGAAACACTGTATGGCAGAGACCCAATTATGAACATCTTGTAATTGTATATCTCATGTTGGAATAATAATTGAAAAAAAAAAGAACTGCTAGTCCCTCCTGAACAGGAAACAAGTGTTAAACACTTAAGTTGGTAGCACCATTATGGAAAGCATTATGAAGAGTATTTAAAACGCTAAAAATAGAGACCAGATTGATAGTACAAGTGGGTAAAGCTTATAGGAACTATCTAGTTGCCTAACGTCTGGGTATTTACGGGGAAATAGAAAATGTAAAAACACAGGGATGTATGTTCCACCACCCTCACTTTCCTTTAAAAATCCTTTGAAAATAACTGAAGTGAATTACTCAAACTTATTTCAATTTGGAGACCAGAGAGATAGTACAGCAGGTAAGGCACTTCCTTGCATGTGACTGATCTTGGTTTAATCCCAGATAGTCCATTATTCCTTATGGTCCCCAGCCTGGCAGGAGTGAACCAAAAAAGCAAATATATAATATATATTCAATTTCTTTGAATACCTTTCTGAAGTTTTCAAGATAGACCACATTGGACATGCTAAACTAATTCAGGAAATAAAATTGGCAATTTCAAGCTCTCATGGCTTAACTCCATTATGTCTCCTCAAAGAGAATGTCTCAGCATCCCCAAGAAGGTGATGGGGGTGATGGATGCACTAGGCTGCTTAGTTCATAACCACTGTGCAGCATGACCCGTCGTCCTACCTATAGACTGAGGTAGACAATATGAACAGAAAGTCCTCCGTAGGAAAAGCAGCCTGGAATCTGAAAGCCCATCCCCCTGAGATCTGAAACCCGAGTTTAAGGTGTTTCTTCAAACAACACCCTAGGTGAAAGGGGAGGGCAGCCCCTTGAGTGTGCCACTGTGGGGAAACAACTTCCAGGAATCAAGGCTGGCTGCACGCACTGCCTTGTGGGAAGAGAGTAAGTCTGATGCCCCATCAACCCGTGGCTGCCTCCCCACTTTTATCTGCTCTGAGCCACACCCTCGTAAATTCTTTTCAAGTGCTGATCTGGCCAACCCACTCCTCAAAACTCTTTAATGGACCTAATTACTCTAGAATTAGACACACCCAACCCCAATTGTTGCAGTATACTGCTGCCCAGAGCCTCTGTATTGGTCTGGAGTTGCCTCCCGCAGGCCACTTTAGATAGGAGGAGGACAGTTTGAATGTGGCAGTTCGTCTGACCATGTATTCTATACCGGCTGGTATAAATATTCTCTCATGCTGCCACAATCATTGTGGGACTAGCTAGATCTTATGGGTATATTTGCCTGGCCATTTTGGATCTCTAATTAGTCCAGAGAGAAATGCTGTTTGCCTCCAAGAAAGCAAGCATGGCTCTCTGATAACTCAAAGGCTGATATACAGAATGACCATGAAGTAAAAGATGAGACTCTTGTGAAGGCTTGGAGAAATATATAACTGGCAATAAAATATTCTTTGGTACAGATGCATGTCTTTGTATTCTGAGATACAGCTCATCTCAGAAGCCACTCCTCCACTCTCACTGCAGACACTTCCAAGGCAGATCTTGGCAACATTAACATCTCAAAGGGCCTAGGTGAGGTCTTGGGAGAAATTACCTGAGGGAATTTGACCCTGATGGCTTTCCATTGAGGTGGGAGGTCTTAGTTGCAGGGATATGAAAACCAGCCTGCTTTCTTTCTTTTTTTTTTTCTTTTTTGGGTCACACTCGGCGACGTGCAGGGGGTTACTCCTGGCTCTGCACTCAGGAATCACTCCTGGTGGTGCTGAGGGGACCATATGGGATGCTGGGGATCGAACCCGGGCCCGGCATGGGCCAGCCGCATGCAAGGTAAACGCCCTACCCGCTGGGCTATTGCTCCGGCCCCCTGTTTCCTTGCTTCCTTTCTTACTCTCTTCTGCTTTCACTGCTCTCTTCTGTTGGCACCTCCCTGCTTCCCTCTTTGCTGTCTCCCTCTCTGCGGGGGGCTTAACATGTGGTAGCAGCCATTTTGGCCTATAGGTGGCCGTGGCCCAGCCGGGAACCCTAAATTCAGGGTTTTTCCTATTGCTGATTTGTATGCCAGAACCTATGTTAAGTAAAGCATTTTGAAACTTCTCTGGATTCTCACGTCTTTCTCCATCTGCCGATCCCTTGGGGCAGAAAGGGAATCCCTGACCACTGCTCCCAGATTTTGTGTGGGGTGCCCCAGTGTTTCCCCACACCCAATAATTTCCCAGCTTCATTTTTTCTAATTTCATTTCTTCACACTCTTCCCTTGCTCCAGTAATCTCATGGGGATTTCTGGGCTTAGCACTCATCTATAGCCATTAGTTGATTTAGTACATCTCTGAATCTCTGATCAAGTCTGATTTTGACCACGAGAGCAAATGGCCTGACCCTCCTTAGAAAGTCAGTGCCCATCAGTGCTTGCAATAGTAGGTTCCCAGCAGGTATTTGCTGAAAGGAGGACAACAGGGAGCAACATAAGAGGTCTAAGAGGTCAGTCTAAGACCAAGGACTCACCTGCCTTGAGGTCAGAAAAACACCTTCTATGACCTAGCCAGCCCAGTGTTCCTCTCTGTTGCTCCCTCAGGGGTTTCCTTAGGAAGACAACAGACAGCACAGGACCAACCGTTCTGGTGCCAGCAGTGGCTGAAATTATTCAACCCGTGACTGTGGAAAAGACGGTGAGAACTCTAGAGGCAGGACTCAGATGCACTGACTTGTGACTGTCGCCATGTAAGCTCACCACACCGTCCTACCGCAGCTGACCCAGCATACACAGCAGGTGTAAAATGCAGTTTCCACAGGAGAGAGAAGTCTGCACTGTCCCACAGACATGGAGCGTAGTTACACACGGGCTCTACCGAGGATTACTCTCCTTCAGGAATTTCTCATCTAGCAGTGTCAAGGTTTCTCAGTCTTCTGACAAACCCATTTCCCTCTCAGTTGAGCCAGGTGACAATGCTCTCTCAGGCGCAAGGAAAGGTCTATCACAATTATTCCCTTTCCCCTGGGGTGATTTCTACACAGGATCTTAGAGAATGACAGGACCAATAACCAGTACCTGCCAGGGACAGGCTGTCAGCTCATGGCAATGCCCAGGGGGGGGTGGGGGGGAAGATCTGAGAGCACTTACTGGTATGTGGTTGGGCTGACATTGATGCGCCGAGGGTGACTTCCTGATTCGAATTTGCTTGCCAGAGTGACATTGTTCCCAAATAGGCAATATCGAGGCATCCCTCACCCCAACAACTCCAGCCAGCACAGAGCCCGAGTGAATGCCGATCCTCATCTGCAGAGAACAGAGAGAACACACACTTAGAGTGTCAACTGACGTGCAGCTTGTTCAGTGTTTTGTAATTCTTAAGTCATTGGACTATCAGGTCTTAGAGATGAGATGTGATCTGGCCATTTTGTGAACTTAGTATCTGATCACTATGAGTGCCAATGAATATAGAAATACTGTGGAATAAACATGTGAATGGCTAGGGGAAATGTTTAAGTTGATACATGAATTACATATTAAATCAGATTGTTTGCTCATAATATGCTGTTATACATGGAAAGCACATTATTCTCCCTCCAGTTATTCGCACACAAAATTCTATTTTTGCTTTCACAGCATTAAGCACAATTAAGAGCTAAACACTTGCATTTATATTGCCTAAATATTAGATTTTCCTGCCACAAAAGTTCCACATTTATTTTCTTACTGAAGAATATTCACACCTAGTTACCATCTGCTTGCCCTACAGTACAAAGTGACAACTGTAAAATATCTTAAATTGCTTGCTCAACATTAGTTATATTAAAATTATTAATAGAAACTACAACCTTTAGGTCAGTCAAGAAGCATCAACTGAAATCTCTAAAGATGAAATTTAGTGCTCTGATAATCTGATCAGGATTAGCGAGATTCCTACCTTGAAGGAACACCTAACAGTTTATACACATTTAAATATAGTAACAATTGACACCAAATTAACTAAAGCTAAGGGTGACGAAGTATTTTAGGGGAATGTAGGTAACACTGGGAGAGAGGCTGGGGAATCTCTCCCTTCAGATATCCACAAGACAGGCAAAGTGTCACTCCTTCACTACCATGGTAATGGGGAAATTGTGGGACTGAAAGGCCACAGAAATGAATGCTCATTGGGGACCTGAGAGCCTTCAGCATCTATCAGTCAGCCTCGCTCAGGGGGTGAGAGTTCTGGTGGCCACGAGACCCTGCTTCAGTCTAAGAGACTTTCCTTAGATGTCTTCCATCTTAGATTCATTGCACCACTGGCCCACTGTGAGGAGGTTGAGCATAAATGCCATGAAAAGGTGGGAACCTTAGTTTCCATCTCAAGATGCCCAGCAGGCTCGGATGTACCTACTAGTACCAGCTGCTGTGCCCAGGAAAATCAAGCCAGGCCCCACTGTTGCTCGTTCTGGGCTCATTTCCTAGGGCCAGTGCAGGCACCTGCTTCAGGTTGACTCACAAGAGACTGTGCTTCCCCTGCCACCTCCCTTCCTGGAGCTGGACCAAAACAAGCTCCAAATATTTTACATACGTCTCAGCTTCTCATGATGGGCTCAGGCAGTTTATGTACAACTCACCACTCTCTTCCCAGCATCAGCTCTTCATCTCCTGCTCCCCGCTTCCCAGAACTGCCTCATCTGCACAGAGCAGAAAGTTCATGCCTAAGCAGCCCCAAGACACACCACACAAGGCCTCTCCAGCATGCTTGCAAGACCTTTCTCTGAGGCTAGCACGGGGTCAGCCCAAAGAGTGTGTTCCCTGTTTCATAAACTGGCTCCATTCTCACCTAGACTATCTCACACTCTTGGTAAATTCTTTTACCATCCCACAGCTCAGACCCAGCAGGGTTTAATATCAACCCTTCATACATGGTTTCGATAACATTAACATTTATGATTGGTTGTATTAACATTTATGATTTGGTTGTATAAGCCACTGCACATTCACCACCATCAAAGTAACCCAAGAAAACCTTCCACCAGTTTCAACTCATTCTTCCCTCCATGGTTTAGTAATCTCAGGTCTGTAATCCAAGGTCAAGGGTCATCCTTTGAGCATGTCTATTCCTGGGATCGGTCACAGCCAATGGCCCCCATTTCTATCCAAGTTGCTGCAGATTGCGAGATACCAAATTTTCATAGAGCTGCATCATACCTCTGGTGCCACTGGTATGCTTGGTGAGACAAAGAAGTGATCCTTAGAGACAACTCTAAGGCTGCCTCAAGCATGAGAATACGAAGTAAACAAGCTAACCTTCACCACCTATAAAGAAGGGAGCTAGATTCAGAACTGATAAATCCTGGAGGAAACACCCCTGGGTAGTTACAAGTTGAATCATCAGACTCCATGTTCTTCCCTACTTCTTTTAATAACTTGCTGAGGTTTTCCAGGAATTGCTGTCTGTATATGGAAATCACTTAGTGCCTTTCTCACTACTTGCCATGAGCATCTAGTACTTAGACAACAGATATTAGTCTATCCACGAGGGACCTGGCAAGAGTGAGCTTCATTAAAATGTGAATAAAACAATATTTGCATCCTTGGGACCTGTTGTCCTGAGGCTATGAGAACTGGCCTCTTCTGACCCTGTTTCCTCCCGGTGGTTTTGCTGGTTGTCAACTGGGGCCACTGATGCCCCCTGTGGACATTTGCCTGCATCCTGGGAGCCTTCTGCTTTTCAGGCTGAGACTGACAGATGCTCCTCCACAACAGTCTTCCAGGTCAAACAGTTGACATGGAGACACAGAGCATTAAATGGGTCCCTGGCACCTAGAAATGCTCAGTAAAACAACATAAAAATATTTAAATGTTTTAGCTATATTGGACCTCTTTCAGAGAAAGAACACGAAGGGCAAAGTTCGCAGGAGGATTTTCTTTAAAAGGGAGTAGAAAGTACGTGCCTGAAAAAGCAGCAGCCGCACTATAAACCACAGAAGCTCAGAAAAACAGCAAGGCTATAATGCAAACCCCTAACTTATATAAAATCAGAAATTTCTAGTACATCTCAGGGTCCCCACTTATATAAGGATTGGAGATTCTCTTAACACTCATTAGCTGAGGCATATAACCAACTGTTTCTAGTTAAGATTGCTGCTCCAGCTCTTAAAAACAGGCTTCTCAGGTTCCACTGCAGCTGACTGGTCTCTGGGTTAGCAACGAGGGGAAAGAGGATGGCACAAGCTACATATGTCCATGTCTCTGGCTCGCTCACTGTACAAATGAATATGGGCCCCAGGCAAACAGCAAATCAGCATTCAAGCCGGGATCAGCCAGCTCTGGGTTCAGTGCACTATAGAAAGTGCCCAACTGAAATGATGCCTCGGGCTGCTTCTGCAAGGCCCACCACACCAAGTCAGATAATGAAAACAAGTTTTAATCTGCTTTGCTTGCCCTATGCAAACAGGAATACTAGTACTGTTCAAAGAAAATTAGAAAATAAGTCACACAGTAATTAAACCACCCATCATTTAAATTTTTTATTGTTCTGCTTCTCACTAAATCTTTTCTGGTTAATCTACTTACCACACCCCCCAAATGCTACATTATCCACGCTGCTGGTATCTTTTACTTGCATGAAGGCACACAGACTTCCACCACAGACTCAGCGCCCAGTGCTCAGAGTTTAAAGGGGGAAACACCCACTGGGATATTCCCTGTCATCCCAGAGTATTCATTTGATGTAAAAGAGTAGTTTGGGACCCTTAAGCAGGAAGCTCACCTGGTGGCTCAAAAAAGACCCAGATTCAGTCCCTGGCACCACATGGGCACCACCAGCCTGAGCACTACAGCAGGCTGAGCAGAGAATAACACGCTTTTGGAAAATATCTGTAGGTCACAACTATAGCACAGCAGGTCCGGCACTTGCCTCACATGCAGTTGGCCTGGGTTTGATCCCCAGCCCATATATGGTTACTGAGTCCTGGAAGGAGTGATGACTAAGCACAGAGCCACAAGGAAGCCCTGAGCATGGCTGAATGTGGCCCCAAACAACCAAGACAGAACAACTCACTGAAGTGCTAGTCAGTTAAAGTGTGAAGCGGGGAGGCCGCAAGGCCCATCCCGGTCTGCAGGGCTTGGTGGTGACAGAGGCCAGAAGTCTGGCTCAGAGGGCTGGGTAGGAGGCTGCATCCACCAGGGAACTGGGGCAAGTGGAATAGACACAGAGGCCGCATGGCCCAGAGCTTTGGGCATTTCGGTGCTGAGGAAAGGTACGCCAAGGGTCTTTAAAGGGAGAGGAGAAAGGCTTATGCACATGGGGTTGTTTCTCCACCTGGACCCAGAGACCCCAGAACTGAGCAGAACACACAGAGATGTGCATTCATGGAACAGCGTACCACAGTGTACCCTGCTCTAGGAAATAGCCGGGACGTTCTGTTACAAGGAGATCTTCAGGGAACCCCCACACCCTGTAGGCCCAAGCTGATGCCAGCACTGGGGGGAGGCCAGTCAAAAAAAACCACTCACTGCTCCCTGCGGCTCTGAGCTTGCTGGTCTTCAGCTTTTCTGCTGATTGAGCACCACGATCTTTCAGTGATTCCTACCTTGACTGTCCCTTGCTGGGTCAAGAGAGGTTAAGTGACCTTGTTAGTGTCTGTGAAACAGTGGTCATGCTGCCCCGTTGACAGGGCTGCCAGCAGAATAAAACCAGATAAAAATATCTAATTTCAAGCCAGAGGCCCAGAGAGGCACCACTTGGTAAAGTTGGCCAGCCAGAGTGCCCACGCCAACTCTTTACCACATTTACAATTCTGAGCTGCTCAAGCCAGACTGAAGCAGTCATTAATATTCTGAACTATTGAGTTAATAAAGTATAATTTGCTGAAATGATCATATTTGAGCAAGGTCTATAGTGGGAAAAGACTTCCAGTATAGAAAGTCAAGATACTCAGGAGGTCTTGTCAAAGGTGGAAATTATCACAAACGTGTGGGGGTCAGAGGCTAGGTAAGACAGAAAATGGAACAGTGTGCTAACAATTGTCGAAAGTACTAATACCAACCTAGAACTGAGCATTAAATACAGGCAAAAAGATACACCACGACAACCCTTTAATGTATGTTCTGTAATCCATAATCTGGGGGAAGGAAAAGAGAAAGAGATAGAAAGAAAGAGAAAGAAATAAAGAACCTGCCATGGAGGCGGGCTGGGGGGGGGGGGGGAACTGGGGACGTTGGTGGTGGGAGATGGGCACTGGTGGAGGGATGGGTGCTGGAACACTGTATGACCAAAACCCAAATATGAACTTTGTAATTGTATATCTTTGTAATTGTATATCTCACGGTGGTATAAAAAATACTTTTAAAAAAGTGTTGCATGCAATTCACTGTACCTAGCTAAAATTTTAATCTTTAAAAATTTTCAATTATCTTTCAATCTAAAGAGGACTAAATTATTCACATTATTAGGCAAAAGGAAGAAATAGGAGCTTTGCATGGTTATAAACTCATATCATGAAATAACTCTTCTGTGCAGTGTTTTCATTGATAAAGAATTATTTTCCTGACAAGAAGCAATGTTTTAAATTCTAATTTCAAAACTCTATGATTCTTAGTAAGAATATAAGTGATTCTCACGATCAGTGGGGGCTGTTCAATTTCTCCAATATGAAAACCCACAGAATAACTTCTGTTATATGTGGTATTTTTTCCTTGTTATTAGAGGATGCAGCCTCCTGTCTGATAGTGTCAAAATGTCAAAAAGAGATCTATCATGTTGGGTAAAGTCTATATGTATTTTAACATTACAGAAATACCATCCACAGATAAAATTTACTTTATAGGAAATATTTAACAACATAGGCTTACCACTGGCATAAATTTCAGGTTTTATTTAAGAATAAAACCTGGTAAGTTTTTAAATTATCAGTACTTTGTAGTCAGGAGAGAAAGTGATTTTGCCATCTTGTTGACATTTTTCTGATACAGGTGGCAGGAAACCTGTCGCAGCCTAAGACGTGCCCTGTGGGATGTGGCAGATGATGCTGATGACAGTATCAGGGACTCTGGGGCCAGACAGTGAGGCTCAGCTTCACGGCCCTTCTTACTGGCCACCAATCATGTTCGTGCAATGATTTTAATTTATCTGATACCTCATCAAAATGTACATTTGACCCAATTTGTAGGAGGGCTAGTGCTAAGGTATGAATATAAAATTTAACTTTGTTGGGAGGAAAACAAAGTTTTAAGAATTGTTTTTCAAAGAAAGAATTATTTCAAGGAATTATAATACTTAAAAATAGCCAGCATGAAATTCAGCAATTGGAAAACATGCCATTTTATGCCAGAAACATGAACACTGGCATTTATCAACATTGTCTCATACTTTAAAGACATATAGAACTGCTTATTAAGATAAACAGCAACAGCATAAAAGATAAGGGTATGCACAGGAAGGAAAAAGTGAAGGACATATTCTGTCAGCATTGACATTCACTATGATATGTGAGATGACAGAAACCTTTCCCGACACCCAGTTTCTGATGCTCTAGTAATGCTGATGGCCACATCCTACAGGCATATAGACAATATTAAACAAGTCACTGTGTGTTATTTTAGTCTTGTAAATACTTATATCCATTTGTTTAACTGCAGATATTGAAACTGGCTTCTTAATACTATAAAGGCATTTTGTATTAATGTCATTGTTTTATTTATTTTTATTTTTCTTTTGGGGTCACACCTAGCATTGCTCAGGGGTTACTCCTGGCTCTACACTCAGGAATTACTCCTGGAAGTGCTTGGGGGACTATATGGGATGCCGGGGAATCGAACCCAGGTTGGCTGCATGTAAGGCGAACAGCCTACCTGCTGGACTATCACTCTAGCCCATATTTTAACCAGATAAAGTATGTTCATTGCTGAAACTTCAAACCTTTTGGGAGTTTTTATTTTGAAACTGTATCACTGTATTCCCGTCACACGTGCGGCGGGCCCCAACATCTCCGTCCTTCCTAGTAGAGCCCAGCATCTGCTGCTCCGGAACATAAGAGCCTCAATCCATTCTGGAATGAGGTCTAATTGTTACGTATTTGGCATATATAAATAAACACGGACTGCCAGCTCGGCAGTAGCATATTCTACTTAGGATGCCTACAGAATATGCAACCCCACTCAGCCTATTTTAACAATTCTGCCAACCGACAGAGTCACTCGTGGGCCTTCCTCCACAGCACGCACACACACACGAGCTCTGAAAGCACAGATATGGATACCCAGCCCTAGACACATCAATTCAGCTAAAATTCTCTAATTGAGAAGAAAGTACTACGTCCAAAGCACAACCCCACTGCAGGGAATAATGACTTGTATCTAGGCGCCCTAATTCAACCCCTGTTCCTGACTGGTTTTCCAAGGGACCTGGCTTAAGAACCACTGGTCCATGGAGCACCACACCAGGGCCTGGCGACTGAACCATCAGGCCCACCGTCAGGCCATGGTCAGGAGGAGCAGGGCCCCTGATACTTAGATAGGAAGGAAAGAGGGCAGTAAGGAAGTAGGGGGAGGGAAAAGGAAGAAGGAAGGAAGTTTATTTTGAAACTACTACTAGAAAATATCACGAATGAATCTATTCAGTTAGCTTACATGTTTTTCTTTGAAATTGCAATCCATAATAGATAATCTAGAGCAAAACTAGAGTCACATGCAAAAAGAATGAAACTAGACCACTAACACCACACACAGGAAGAATTCAAGGAGGACGAGAGACTTGGATGGAGGCATGAAACTCTATACCACTTAGAACAGATGCAGGAAGTATTTCTTGACATCCTTGAGATGTGTCTGGGAACCTGACTACAGTGGTGAGGGAAACGAAAGCAAAATCCGACATGTGGGTTGACATTAAGCCAATAAGCTTTACCCAGTAGACAAAAATTTAATCACGACAGAAAGACGTCCTTGATTGTGGGGAGATACTTACACAAGCCCAACAAAGGGTTGAGTCTAAGATTCTAAAACTTATAAAACCTCAACAATCAAAAAACAGAGATAAAGAATGGGTAGCTAATGTGAATATGTACACTTTAAAAGAAGTCATACAACAGTCAATAGATACAAGAAAAGATACTCATTATTAGAAAATAATGATTCAAAGCTAATCTGTTTTATCTCACCCCATATCTATGAGAATGACTCTTGCTCATATGATAAGAAATGATTGTTGAAGAGGAAATGAAGAGACATGAGCCCACGTGTACTGCTAGTGGGACAACAAATCAGCTTAGGCCATTTTAGAAAGCAGTATGGGGATCCCTCTACAAAACAGAATTATGACCCAGACAGTTCATTTTAGGTACCCCCCCCATACAAAAATCACTAAAACAGACACACTCCTATGGTTGTTGCAGTACTATTTCTAATAGACCCGCAGTACTATTTGTAATAGACCCAAAATGGAAACCACTTAAGTCCTACTAATTAAAGAATGGATAAAGAATGTTCTATTTATGAAATAAGCCAGGCAGAGAAAGATGAATATAATTATGGATTCACTCATATGTGGTATTTACAGAAAACAAACTCAATAAAACAGGAATTTTTGGAGTATGACCAACTGTAGGCAAGAAAAGAGGTGGGTGAGTTGAGACAAAGGGAACATATTGAAGAACAGAGCTGGCCTCTCAGCATTGAGTTTAATGTAGTATATACATATATATGTTGATTTTTCAGGTATAATTACCTGAACATGATGTTTAATGGACTCTTACTTCAATTTAAAATAATGAAGTGAAAAATAAGCATGAAAGTTCTACCATGATTCAGTAGATCCGGGCACATTTCAAGTGATCATGATAAAGATATCCTTGAGTCATGTTCAGGGGTGGACAACAGCCCAACATGTCTCCCACATTTTCTATGGTCTCACATGCCTGTGAGTATGGGGTGGCTGGAGACCTGGGGAGCCCTGGCATCAACACAACGAGCATGGGAATGTTTTAGGCCATGGATAATAAAAGGACATGGTCCAAAGTTTGTGAATCTGACCACTATTTCCTCTGCCCAGATAAGTTATCTTTCTCTTTTTTGGTTTGATTAGCATTTTTATTTGCTTATTTATATTTTACTTACTATTTCATGTTTTATTAAACATATTTTTAAAAAAATATTTTATTATACCACTGTGAGATATACAATTACAAAGATTTTCATGTTCAGGTTTCGGTCATTCAGTGTTCCAGCACCCATCTCTCCACTAGTGCCCATTTCCCACTACCAATGTCCCCAATTCCCTGCCCCCCCCCTAGCCTGCCTCTATGCCAGGTTCTTTATTTTCTCTCCTCTTTTTCTCTTCCTTTTCTGACACATTGTGGATTATAATACATACATTTAGAGGTTATCATGTGTATCTTTTTGCCTGTACTCAATGCTCAGTTCTAGGCTGGTATTATCACTTTTGACAATTATTAGCACACAGTTCCCTTCTGTTTTACCTAAGCTCTGACTCCCACACATTTGTGGTAATTTCCACCTTTGACAAGACCTCCTGATCCATGTTTTGCCTGTCCTTGGATATTGGTATCATATATATATATATATAAATATATTGACACTAACATATATAATATATAACATATATACTACTTATATTATATTATATTATATTATATTATATTATATTATATTATATTATATTATATTATATTATATTATATTATATTATATTATATTATATTATATTATATGACATATATATATTCCATGAAAATTATATATATAATATGTATTATATATATGTCATGCAAATAAATGCAGTCATTCTATATCTTTTTCCTTCTGGCTAATTTCACTCAACATGATCCTCTCCATATCTATCTATTTATAGGCAAATTTCATAACTTCATTTTTCCTAACAGCTGCATAGTATTCCATTGTGTAGATATACCAAAGTTTCTTTATCCAGTCATCGATTCTTGGCACTCTGGTTGTTTCCAGATTCTGGCTACTATGAATAGTGCTGCTATGAAAATAAAATTGTGGATGATGTTTCTGCTGTGTTTTTGGCTTCCCAGGGTATATCCCCAGGAGTAGTATGGCTGGGTCAAATGGGAGTTCAATTTCTGCCCTTTGCAGGAATGTTCATATTGTTTTCCAAAAAAGGCTGTACCAGTTGACAAATTATCTTTCTAAACTTATCTACAACAGTGTTTCTTAAAGTGTGTGATACCACCCTCTGGCAGACCTGGAACAATCCAGGGAACAGTAGCAGCCTTAAATGCTCTGGGGGCCACCTGTCCCTCGAGATGTTGCAGGTGTGGCTGTGGTGCCCAGCTACATTGGCAGGTGGTAGACAGGAGATAGGCTTGTCTACACCCCCAGGGCTCTGCCCTGTGGTCCCTGGATGGTGGATGGTCTGACAAGGGAAGAACAGTGCGCAGTCACGCAAGAGGCTTAGATAACAAAGTAGGCTAGGACCAGGTCCTTCCCAGGATCTTTCACATCTGTACAACGTAATGATCATTGTAATTGTAACAAACTGGGGAGGTTGATGGGGAATGAGGAACTATACTGTCACATTAGAAATCACTACTAAATATACACATAGATAATTGCATCATAAACCATAAGGCAAGTCACAAGGTGTAGGAGAAGAGAGAGAAATACATAGACAGAAATAGAGATAGAGAAAGATGAGAGACTCAGACGCACGGGGGAGAGCTGCCATCTGGCTCTCCCCTAGCTCAGCGGACCCTGAGGCTCCCAGGAGGCAAGATGGGTTTTTGGGAGGGAGTGGGTCCATCACTTCTATAGGGCCTTGGAAGCATCCGGATGAGACTCTCTCACCATAATAGCCACCACTATTATGGTCCGGACCCACAGCTCATCAGAACCCACTCGAGAGACACTGATCTCAAGACCAGCTCAGAGCAGCCGAGTTCAAGCCCAGGTAGGCAGTTCTCAGAGGCACAGGTCACTGGGTGTTCCTGGAGATGGAGCTGGGGTACCCTTTCCCCATCTCTGACCCATCCTGGAGGACTGGTGGCCTCACCCACGAACTGCTTGGGGCTCTCGTCCATGATGCAGAGACTCAGACGCTTGGGGGAGAGCTGCCATCTGGCTCTCCCTAGCTCAGCTGACCGTGAGGCTCCCAGGAGGCAAGATGGGTTCTGGGTGTTGGCCCATCACCTCTGTAGGGCCTCGGAAGCAGCTGGATGAGATTCTCTCACCATAATAGCCACCATTTTCACGGTCTGAACCACACAACTCATCAGAACCCACGAAGAGAGACGCTGACCTCAAGACCAGCTCAGAGCAGCTGAGTTCGAGCCCAGGTAGGCGGCTCTCAGAGGCAGAAGTCACCAGGTGTTCCTGGAGATGGAGCTGGGGTCCCCCATTCCCCTCTCTGACCCATCCTAGAGGCCTTGTGGCCCCACCCACAAACTGCCTCAGGGCTCTCGGCCATGATGCAGAGACTCAGATGCACAGGGAAGAGCTGCTCTCACCTAGCTCAGCTGACCATTAAGCTCTCAGGAGGCAAGATTGGTTTTGGATGTTGGCCCATCACCTCTGTAGGGCCTCAGAAGCAGCCAGATGAGACTCTCTCACCATAATAGCCGCCATTTTTGCAGTCCGAACCCCACAGCTCATCAGAACCCATGCAAGAGAGATGCTGATCTCAAAACCAGCTCAGAGCAGCCTAGTTCAAGCTCAAGTAGGCGGCTCTCAGAGGCGGAAGTCACCGGGTGTTCCTGGAGATGGAGCTGGGGTTCCCATTCCCTCTCTGACCCATCCCAGAGGCCTGCTGGCCCCGCCCACAAACTGTCTCAGGGCTCTCGGCCATGATGCAGAGACTCAGATGCACGGGGAGAGTGCCAACCGGCTCTATCTTCGCTCAGCTGACCATGAGGCTCCCAGGAGACAAGATAGGTTTTGGGAGTGGGCCCATCACCTCTGTAGGGCCTCAGAAGCAGCCAGATGAGACTCACGCACCATAATAGCTGCCATTTTTGTGGTCCGACCCAGTACACCAAACTAGTGGAACCAATCATGTTCTAGAATATACTACAATCTACAATGTGTAAGTAAGGGAGAGAGAGGAGAGAGGGAGAGAGAAAGAGAGAGAGAAGATAAAGAACCTGCCATGAAGGCAGGCTGGGGAAGGGGAGGGAGGTGGTAACACTGGTGATGGGAGATGGGCAGGGGTGGAGGGATGGGTGTTGAAACACTGTAGAACCAAAATTCAAACACGAACATCTTGTAATTGTATATTTAACAGTGGGATAATAAAATATTTTAAAAAATAAATGCCCTGGGGGTGGTCTCTTTTTCACTAAGTGGAGATTTCAGAGGAGTGCTGAGGGATTATTTTCTTCTAGAAAAGGAGGTGATAGGGCAAATGAGTTTGGGAATGTTTGTTCTGTAATGTAGAGATACTAACATGCATGACTAGTCCCTTCATAACTGACAGAACAATATTTTAGGTTTCATTTATATTATCTTGCTTTAGTGAGGGCTTGGCCCTCACTTTTTCTGGTTCACATACCTTATTTCACTATGTAGAACTGGAAACAAAGAATTAATTGTTTGTCAAAGAACATACCACCATAGAGCATAAGGAAATTATCTTCTATGGCTTCTACTGAATCAGTCTTTATATCATAGTATCTTGACAGTTATCTTTCAATATTAGAAAGGCAAAATGGATAATGATCATTTATATTTACAAACATTATCACGAAATGCAAAGTTACCACAAAATTCAAATAAACACAAAAATGTAAATTAAACTATCATAACAAAGCCTAAGAATACAAAACTGTTCTAGAAAAATGTGGGCTCTAACAAAAATCTAAAAGAAAAACATAAGACACTAGGGAGCCACTAAGGAAATCTAAGTAAAGTTTGGCCTTTAATGATATGTTAATACTGGCTCATCAATTATAATGACCGGTATAATACTACTGTCTGGAGAAAATGATGTGTGAGTTCTTGGTTCTCTATGCTATCTTACAATTACTTTGAAAATCTACAACAATTATTAAGTACATTTTTCTTAAGATGTATAAATCATCTATATTTATACCAATAACAACTTACAAATATTTCCTACCTTTAAATTACACAAGAGATTGCAATTTTAATTAAATATTTCTAGTGGGGCCAGAGAGATGGTACAGCAGGAAGGGTAGTTGCGTTGCATGTACCCGACCCAATTTCAACTTTTGGCACCCTACATTGTACTCCTGAGCACTGCCAGGAGTGATCCCTGAGTGCAGACCCAGGGGTAAACCCTGAAAACTGTCAGGTATGGCCTCAAAACAAACCAAACCTGATAGAGTAAAAAGAATGTATGAATCTTGGAAAGAGATCAACCCCAAACAACCAACCAATAAAATGGAAGCCTATCTTTTGATACACAGCCTAACCCTCATTCATGACCAACATTTACTCCATCTGGGCATTAGGTGGTGCTCATGCTTGTTTTACCAAGCAGGGTGACACCTTGCAGTCAATCAGTAGTAGATCTGATTACGCTAGAAATGTCTCCAAAAGGTCTGATCCAAAATTAATTTTAGTGGTAAACAGCAAAATCAAAATCAATGGCATAATGAGGTCTAAAAAACCTTGGGTTGAGTGAAAAAACTCAAATGAACAAAATGAAAACAAAGAAATGGTTCAGCAGGACTCATAAGTGCCAGGAGAGAGCATGGCAGACCTCTGGTGTTCCATCTGCTAAGCTGAGAAGCTGTGTCAGAGTGGGAAGGAGCTTGTCAAGGGCGTCTGCTGGCTCCCAGTACTATCGAGGACCATCACCTCAATAGCCCTTTCACTTCAGTTATTTTCTGTATATCCAACATCTACTATTGAAATTTGCTTTTTAGGCAATATTAAAAGCATGTTAGATGAGAATCACTGAATTAATGATAGGAAACAATGAAAGAAAATTCAGTGCTAGGAAAAAAAGTGCCCCTTTTCTTTGACTATAACACTGTTTACCATGCAGGTCAATGAATACCTATTCAGCTTTACATATAGCATCATAATTTGCTGATAAAAAAATGAAAAGCACCTTTTAAGGAACTCCAATGCCTCATAGCCGGTCCTACTTCTGCTTCACATATTTGTTCAATAAGTAATAAAGTAACCCTTGGTCTAGATCTTACTAAATTCTATTTTTAGACCCTCCCAAAACTAGATAATATTTAGAGGAAGCTAGTTAATGGCTACAAAAGAAAAGGTTCTTAATTTCAAGTTATCAAAAGTAAAAGTTGACTTTTAGCACTACTACTGTTTCAGTCCTGTGGGGCAGTTCTTTTCTGACCCTTGGTGGGGCAGTTCTTTTCTGACCGTGTCTTCTAGGACAAAATAACAGGTTCTTACAGACCAGTACGGACCATGATCAGAACTCTGCCATCTCATTTTTTCTGAGCTCTGAAATTGGAAACGGAAGGATTTGTGATATTTATTTTTTACTTGCAAGTCACTGATCCCATTCATGCTATCAGAATACAAATTTTTTTC
This sequence comes from Cryptotis parvus, assembly GCA_021461705.1. NCBI lineage: Eukaryota > Metazoa > Chordata > Mammalia > Eulipotyphla > Soricidae > Cryptotis > Cryptotis parvus. Next base: position 81,630 of record JAJIBD010002232.1, read on the forward strand.
AAAAAAATAAATAATAATGGCTGGAGCAATAGTACAGTGGGGAGGGCCTTTGCCTTACACTCAGCAAAACCGAGTTCATACATGGCCACCCCCGTATGATCCCCTGAACATCACTAGGAGTAATTCCAGAGCATAGAGCCCAGAGTAACCATTGAGCATCAACAGTATGACCCAGAAACAAAGACAAAATGTTAACAGGTAACGGTAAGAAGAGAGTCAAATGCATGTGAGGTACAAGCAGTGATGCTTGTGATGATTTCTTTGTGCTCAGGACTCCTAGAAGAGTTGGTAAAAGCCAATGTTTTGTTTTTTGACTTCATTTCCTCAAAGCAAGAAATTAAGAAAAAAGAAATTAATAATTTCAATACTGCATTAATAGATTTCTGATAATAACTTTATTAAAACTGTATTAAAGTCTTAAAGCTATATTAAAATGTAGCTATCTCGATATATTTCACTATGTGTCCACATCATGAGCAGGTCTGTATATGTGTAAGCTTCCCTGGGCTTCCATGGTTGCTATCCAGGATCTGACTGCCTTCTGCACTTCCTGAGGTCACTTCCATCATCGTCACAAGCCCAATTTATATCCCGTCCTCATATTCCTATGCCTGTGTGTATCTCCCTCGGAGCCTTTCGTTAGGGACTTAGGAATCCGTGGTATGAATTGCATTCTCTGTAGTAGTGATTGCTCTACCCTTATTCTCTATTTCCTCTCCTTGTGCTAATCTCTGGGAAAACAAACATGGCACATATTGTATTGACCTCCAGCCCCAGAACCTTTCTGCCCATAATGGTGGTTCAATCAATCCTGAGTCAACTAGGAATTTTAATCAGTTTGCCAGAAGCCTTAGAAACTTTATAGTATGAATTCATATGTATTTTCAAATATTTGAAATGTAGTTTTGTGTTCTTCACCTGCTCTATCTCAATAAGAGAATATAACTAAAAATTAAGACAGATATGTAAGAAATCTACCTTAGGTATTTTTTTTTTTGCTTTTTAAAAAATTTTACCATGATTTACAAAATTCAAGGTTTTTCACAATACAGTTGTTAGTCATCGTTCAACACCAATCCCACCACCAGTGTGCTCCCACCACCACCAAAGAACCACATTTCCCACCCACACCCCCAACCCCATGTCTGCTCCCTTAGCCAGCACTAATTCTATTGACCATTACAGCCCATATATGGGAATGGTAAGGATAAAGTCATGATTTTTTTCTGGGTTGTTATGTGTGAATATGACCAATTTCTGTTCTTGCATTCACTTTCTAAGATTCTAGAACATAGAGGGTTTCTATTAGTCAACCCCAAATCCCCACCACTGCACCTACGGACAACATTTATTTCAAGTTTTTCTCAACCTCTGTTTGTGCCTCAGGCACTTTTTCTTATTCTGGTTCCTTTTGCTTTTTCTACCAAGTTAGACACAACCACATGTATAAACCAGACAGACTCCGGTGAGGGAAGGGTAGCAAACCAGGGCACCTGTGCTCAGGGTCCCCTGAGAGAGCTGTAAGTGGCAGCCAGGTTCCATCTTTGGCACCTATGGTCCACTGAGCCTGCTAAAGCACACCAGGAGTGATTCCTGAGCACTGAGCCAGGAATAAGACCTGAGCATCGAGTTAGAAGTAAGCCCTGAGCACAGCCAGGTGTATTCCAGAACAAAAAGGACAAAACCTACAGGCTGAAGGTCATTAGTGAAATCTGGCAATGAGAGAAGAAAGTCCTCATATTGGTAATGATTGGGGAAAGGACTCTCTCTACCAGCCAACTGGTAGGTCTTGCTGGCAGAGGATATAAAGAATAAAAAGAAAAGCAAAGGTGAAAGCCCAAGGTTCTGAATTAGTGCTCTGGGTGCATGGGTTGAAACAGGGGCTAACAAAGAAAAAGTCACATCCATTTAGTTGATAAAGGAGGTGGGAGATTGATTGTGAATGAGAGAAGATGCATGATCTGAGTGGTGAGTCTGGGGGAAAGGCAAATAAATATCTCAAGATTCAAAATCAAGGGCCTGAGGCCAAGTCACAAGTCTGAAGTTCTGGAGTGGATGGCAGGAGTTTTAGGTCAGAGTCACCTGGACAGACAGAACTAGGTGATGCAGGAGAAACCTGGAGATGGTGGGAAGGGGCAAGGAGACCTGCAAATCCAGAAGCATTAGGAGAATCTGCCCGCACTAGAAGATGGAGAGAAGGACAGCTGCATTGTGGGAGCAAAGTCTCAGAGCCCACACTGGCTCTGGGACAAACTCAAAAAGCCCCTGGAGAGATCTCAATGCGGCTCCCCGAATCTGCAGAACTGAGCCCAGACACTGGTGGCCTTCCAACGTCTGCACTGTGAGAACATGGAACAATATCAAACGATCTGAGTTAGCAGCTCCGGCAGGGATGGCCCCATCTCTTGATCTTGGAAGGAAACCGCCAGACATTCTTAATTTCTTTTGCCTCTGAAGAAATCTCAATTGACTAAATACAGAACTAAGGTCACATTTCCCCCATCTCTTTGTCCCAGTCATTTACAAAAGAATTCAAGAAGAAAGAACCTTTAACACTTATGGGGGTAAAATCGTTTAGAAGAATAAGAATTCATATTCAGAAACTCGACTCTACAGTAAAATCTCCTAGAAATGTCAGGCCTACTTGACCTCCTGAATCTTTAACTGGCTTCTCTTCTCTGTTTCCCCCTTGCCTGGGGTGCCCATTCTCTACCTGGACTGGACACTGGTCTCTCCCACCTCTACCTTCTTCTAAGCCTTCTGACAGACAGCAGCCAGAGGGTCTCTCAAGCATCCTCAGACATTCATCTGAACTCATTTACTGGCCACTCAGTAATTGGCTCCCTTCCCAACAAATAATTCCCAGGTTCTTTCACACAAACTCAGAATTCTTTAGCGACTAGCTACATCCAAATGTCCCATTTCCTCTGAAATTCTTTCTGCCTGTAATATTTTTGCTCCTTTTTTGTTGTTTTGGTTTTGGGCCACACTCCTGGCTTTGCACTCAGGGATCACTCCTGGCAGTGCTCAGGTGACCATATGGAATGCCAGGCATCGAACCCAGCTTGTTCATGTGCAAGGCAAATACCCTACCAACTGTACTATTGCACTGGCCCCTAATCTTTTTTGGTCTTACCAACACTTGTGTGACTTGTTATTTTCTAATTTCAGAGTAAATCCATAGTTTGGGGCTTTTGTATGTGAATTTTCTTTTGTTTACACTGTCCTCCATTACTATAATAACCTGATAAATGCCTACTCCATCTATTTTCAAATCACTTCCTATTACTTCTTAATGAAGATTCATGTCCTCCTTACTACCTTATAAAGCCTTCTTGAAGAAAGGGACTCTGCTGATGAGAGAAGCAGTAGGTGTGCAATAGATGCTAGATGAATTAAAAAGTCTGAAATTCAGGTATAAGAATAACAAGAAAAGTTCATTTCTCCCAGCTTTTGAGAATAAGTGTGACACCTTCCCATTTAGAAAGCCTGAGTGCTGAAGGTTTATTCCATGATTAACTTATTCCACTCATACATTCATTTATTCATAAGAACTTACTGAGTTTTGGGTTTACTCTACACTATTCTCTGTTCGGGAATAGACTGTGGGTGAGCTCTCTGATGGTGTTTACACTCTAGCAGGAATGCCTGGCAAGCAAATACACAGAAATTCCATACCACCACAATTCACGCTTTAAAATGTACTTTGCTGTTCTTTTAATGACACGGAAAGAACTTAGAGGTGAAGGATATGAAGGCCAAAGTCGGGAAGGAAGAAATGGAAGTGCTGTTTGCGGCCACCTGTGCTGCCCCTCGGAACACACAGATTCTGAGCTTTGTCACTTCAGGTTTTAAAGATCTTTCAAATTCCTGCAGTGTTCCTGCCCTGTCTGTATAAACAGCACTGCCAAATCGGCACCACATGACAGCACACGAGGTAGGGAAACTGCATTGTATGTGGGCAGCCCAGGTTCAATCCCTGGCATGCACCTCTTCTGGTCACCTAAGCCCCTCCAGGAGTGAGCACAGTGCCAGGAGCAAGACCTGAAAATAGCTGGATGTGGCCCAAGACTCACCCCACGATGTGAGGGGGAGTATTGCCAAAAGAATGACTGAAGTAAAGTTTCATTTCTGTGGGTTGAGTGTGTGTACACTGAGGGGCACACTGAAAATAATCCGACTTTTGTGTTCAGTTAGCTGAGACGTCAAAGGGCATATGAAACAGTACAGTCATTTTCTTGAAATTGTTCTTTAGAAGTTAGTAAAACCTCATTTGTGCCCATTTCCTGCAGTGACACAGCCAGCCTACCCCTGTAAAATCAGGACGGGACAGACACTTCCCAGGACAAAAGGATTCCATGAATCTGGGGGTATCACACCTGGTAGAACTGTCATGATTAGACCATGAGAGGGGAAGAGATAGTGGCAGTTTCTCACAAACGTTCTTTCCTTTGGAAAGCGCAGAGCCAGAAATAAGTCCAGAGCACCCGTGGGGGCAGAAACAGACTAGATTTTATAAAAACCATATTCTTACTTTCACTGCCACATCTACTACAAAGTTATGTGTATTAACTGACTTCCTGAGAAAAGCGTAATAGAAAATTAAGATTTGGAATAATCACAGAATACTGTAATTAAGACATTTTAACTGTCACTTACCTCTGTAATGCTTTCTGAAATACTTGGTTTAGTTTCTTTTTCCCCGGAAAACTTAATTATAGGTCATCTGCATTTTTTGATCAAGCTTGCCAAGAGCACTTTTACATTTTACAATACATTTTAAGTTGTTGGTCACAACCTTTTGTGAGTAGGAAGGTTAAGCATTGTCACATTGTTTAACTGTGTATACTCGACACACAAACAGGTATGTGTGCTCTGAGTCAGGGCAACATGCACAAGTTATGAGTTGTCAAAAATATGATTTTTAAAGCCATTTCAGGAAGCATAAGTTAATTATGTGTAATGAAAATGTTCAGGTTTCCTTTGACAGATCTGAGAGCAGTGCTTCGCCAGAAATTAACCACACAACTATTAGTCAAGGACCCATTCCTTCTCTCTACACTGTCAGGTCTCAGCACTAGAATTCCTTTCTTTTCCCAGCTTTATTGAACCATTATTGACCTAGAACATCATGTAAGTTGAAGTTCCAAGCTGATTTCTGACATGCATAAATTGCAATATCACAGTAATATCTAGCAGTTATTACTATCACAGTAATAACTGCTACCTCCACCCTGTCACCTAGCTACCATTTATTTTTTTCTGAGTATGAAACACTTGAGATACACTCACTCAGCAACAATCAAGTAGATGGTACCATATTATTAGTTTAAACTACCATGCTGTGTATGAGATCCTCAGAGTTAAGTTGGTATCTGAAAGTGTGCAGCTTTTGAGGTCAAAGTTTCCCATTACTGTGAATATTAATTGAAAACAAGAAAGCGGGATCATTTGAGAGTCGTAACTCATATGAGAGGTGATCATTTAAGGCTATTGGCTCTACAATAGCTCGTAAACTAGAGCCATTGCAAGCTGCATGGGAGAACAAACAGGCGCAGTGTCTTCCTGGGACAGTGGCAATGCCAGGCAGAGCCTGGGCAGGGAACCCCAGGTGCCAGGAGGAAGGAGAAGAGGAACCTGGCAAGGAGGAATCTTGTCAATGACATGCTCAAGCCTGAACGCTAAAGGAAATATGGGAGTGTTTAGTAGAGTCTCATCTATCCTCACCTGGGAACATACAAAAAATGCACTTACCAACCCCCTCTCTTCCCGAGAGGAGAGTGCTTCTAACACCCGCCAGAGAAAATGATTTGGCTACACAGCACTGCAGACTGAGCTGCTAGGATATTATTCTAGACCATTGTTTTAGTCTTTTTCACAGTAAGGCTAAAATACTTTGTCACACTGGGGCTGAAGCGATATTACATCAGGTAGCACCTATCTTGCACATGGCCAACCTCGGCTCCATACCCTGAACCCTATATGGTCCCCCAAGCCCTACCAGGACCAATCCCTAATCATAGAGCCAGAAGTTAACCTTTAGCAATGCCAGGAGTGGCTCAACAAAAACAACAATGAAACCAACATTTTTTTAAATTAAAGAGAATCCTCCACTTTTTAGTAAGCTTTGATGATTGAAACCTGTAGTTTCCCAGACATTTGCTAGCATTAACTAAGACTTGAACATCTTTCTTTTTATAATCCTACAGGGTTGCATATCTATGCACACTCCACCAGGAACAATCGCAACTTTACACATGTGCAGATAGTGGAGAATGGCCTCAACCTGGATCCTTCGTGGGGCAGAAACCATCTCTGACAGACCTGACTCACTATGGTAGACGGGGAGAGAACTGTGCATGTTAGAGTGACACAAAACATCCTCCTTACAGTTACTTGTTAATTTTCTCTTTAAAGCTCCAGATGAAAGGTCTGGAAGAAGCTGCGTCAGCTGGCCAATCACTTCCAGGGAACTCAGCCAGTCAAAATGCAGTTGGCAGTTAACCGAAGAAGTCAGATGTAACCCTCACATATTGAGTAGTTCAAGGTGTCATTCAACATGCTTCACACTACGTCTGATTCTTGTAACTGTGCATAGAGGGTTGGTCGTACATTTATGAAACTGGAAATCAGACACAGGAACAGCACCACCTCTGTGAGCAGGCAGTGTGTGCCAGCATCTTAATTCAATCTCCGCGAGACCCAGCGCAGTGTACCAGAAGCAGCATGGCTCTCTCTAAGGAAGGCTGCCCTCCTGCCACGGCTTCCTGGCAGACAGGGCCCTTCCTGTCAGAACAGTTGTGGAGATGGATGCTGACCAGCAGCAGTAGTGCAAAGGGGATGGCCGGCTGCTTTGAGTGGACAGGGGAAAGGTGCATCAGCGACAAGCAGGCCCAGGGAAGCCTGTGGCCAGCAGCCCCTTCCCTGCTCCAGGCCTTGACCTGCCCCTATTTCTGCCACCTGGACTACTCATGGCCTGTCCTCTTTCCACTTCTTCCATGGCTTCTTCCTCAAATAGTGTGGGAAATGTTTGCTCTTAGTGACCCTCATGACCTGAGAGCACCGTCCCTTCCTCAATTCTAAGTTTACCGCAATGCTGACCAATAAGTATATCACAAGTCACAGATGCATGCAATAAAATAGTCACATTAAAAGTGACATTATTTCACGTAAACTAATATATCCAAAGTATTACTATTTCAACTGTAATCAAGATGAAAACTACTGAGCTTTTCATCATTTTGGGGGAGGAAATGTTTGAACTCTGGTGTGAATTTTTCACTTATGGCATATCTCAATTCAAACTAGTTCTTTTTTTGGATTCTCACTAACTGCATGTTATTGGGGGGTTTGTTGGGGGAACCGTACAGTTTTGCTCACTGGGCTGAAAATCAGCAGGGAGATCTCACATTCATACTGAATGAACAAGGCTGCAGCAGACAGATGATCCAGATGTGCTGCTGCGTGAAGACGAAGGAAAACCAAAACCAGAAACTGAGCTTTGAAGAATCAGATAAGGCTTTCTCTTAGTCGAAACAGAGGTGGTATTAAAAATAAAAGGGGTTGGGGCCAGAGCAATGGTACAGTGGATCTCTACTGGCCTTGCAAGAGGCCAAGCTGCATTGGGTTCACAGCGCCCTTTATGGTCTCCCAGGAACCACCAGGACTGATTCCTGAGTGCAGAGGCAGGAGTAACTCCCAAGCATCGCTAAATAAAAAATAAAAACAAAATAAATGGATCTGAGGACCCCAAACAAAAGATGATACATCTATTACTATCGTGAAGTTATTTTGAAGGACACTAACAAAGGTGGGGACCACTTCCTCGAGCTCCCCACCCCAGGCATTAAGAGAGACACATCAATGATGAGACATACATGCCACCTCTTGTCACGGGTAGCACAAGCAATGACAGAATAAACAAACCAACGTGCAGTAGAATGTTTCACAGTGAAACATTTGACCACTGCTTGCTTCTTGGTGTCCAGATAGCTGCACACCTTGACTAAAACCATGCATTTTGGATGTAAGGAGGCCGCTCATTTTTCTTCTCTCATACTCACAGGTTAATGGCATGATAAAAAGAAATGCCCCATTTTCCATGCATAGAATTAGAGATCATTCTTTCAATCGAATGCCATATTATTTTATGAGAGTTCATATTGTTACCAGAATGAATCCAGCAAATCAGATGATAAGTGGAGGCCACAAAAGACGTGAAATTTCAAGTGGGAACATTCTTAGTGGGTAGAGAGTATTTAACATGTCCTGAGGTGCAGAGAAGTTCTTTTCATGACAACCCAGTTCTGGTTTTACTTGATATCTGTTAAGCTAAATATTTGCTGGAGGTTCTCAATAATGTTTAAAATGCCAATGAAAGTAAAAACATATTTTGCTACTCTTCAATAGGTGCTTGCTGGTGCCATGGTAACTCTCCACTGAACTGCTACCACTGGCCAGAAGCTGGGCACAGTCTGTCAACAATTTGTTCGCTTCCAGTTCAGACCCTGCCCCCAACTCCTCTAACTCAGCCACCCCAGCCTTGGTTCAGCTTTGCATCATTTCCCAAAGCCTCCTTCAATAACCTCTTAAGTGACATTTCTCTTCCCAGACCACCCGCTTCCAATTTATAACCCACAAATTTACCAGCACGGTCCTTTTTCTGCCTGACCACAAAACCTTATGTGAATATCTTCCAGAGAGAAACTTCTTGCTTCCTGTATCCCAACACCTCCCAGTTATTGTGCCTTGGTATGACGCTTTCCTGGCCGAGTTCCTGGTCTTCCACATGCTCTCCGTCAACACGCATTTTCCACTCAATGTCAGCACCTTTTCTAAATGTTTGTCTCTACCACTGGTATGTAAGCCTGCTGAAATCACAGAAAGTCTTTTTTATGTCTTCAGCTCTCACATAATAGAGCATGTATCAGCATCTAAATTGGAGACCCTCTACCCTAGAATAACATTTCACCCAGATGAAATACTAAATATCTATTAAAATCAAGCAAATACGTTGACATGTCCAGAGTTGGGTCTAAAACTCCAGAATTTAATATAATAAATTCTGAAAATGAAAAAAGTGACATGTTTTCTAAGTCTCTAGTTTAAGAATCCACCCCAACCATAGATGAATCATCTAATTTAGTTTCCAATATAGAAACTAGGTCAGAAATGAACACTGAGCTGACTGCAGATTAGCATCATCCACGATTATACGGATCTGATCCACCGTCCCTTTCTGTGTTCAGTGAAAGGAATCTACTTTGTGGTCACTCGGAATTAAAGTGTACAGAAAAGAAGTGAACAATGCACAAGGGACTTCCCAGGTTTTCAGTATAGTAAATGTCTTCTGTGCATGCATCGAAATAAGTCACTCTTTTCTAACTTATCAGAACCATCGCTTTCTTTTAAGAATTTATCCTTCTCTGGACACACTGAATTTGATCCTGGTGGCTAACATTTCTGGATAACACATGCTGAGAAGTAGTAAGCAGGAAGGTTTCCTTGCCGTCAGTTTTAGAAACTGCTAAAAGTAATTCAGAACCAGAAGAGTGAAGACAGAGTCTGCTGGAACTTCCCCTCATTATAGAAGGGATGGCAATGGCAGAAATCATTTCGGTCTATGAAACAAGTTTATTATATATTTCAAAAACAGGCAAATTTTGGTGGGTACTAAACTATCAAGAGTAGCCGATAATTCTCTTTGACCTTCTAAGCATTTATATTTCAAGTCTTCACTGCTACAATTCTAGATAATTTTTTTCTCAGTTTTTTTAGATTCCAAAGTGTAAATTGCTTTGCATAAAATGTTCTCTAAGTAACTGCTGAACATGAAGGAAAAGAATAAAAAATTTTGCCTAGGAAAAAAATTCTCCATAAGTTAACAGAAAAGGAGTAAGCTATTCAGGATAGATATAATACTTCTAAATAATTCATCATAAGTCTGACAAGAAGTTTTTACAATATTAGATTGGATATTACTGAGTTCTTGTATTTTAAGTCATTTGTACACAAAAGGGTCTTCTTTATGACAATTCTTGGAGAATGTGTAGTGATTATATGTATACATACATGCACACATTTCAAAAATACATGAGAAATATACCATCTAAATGGTTATTGCCTTCAAAAGATAATTACTAATGTTATTGTAGCACTATGTAATATATCCCTCATTAAATTATATCCCACTTAGAAAAATAAAATTCTATGAAATATTTATTATAATTACATTGTATTCCAGTAGACAGAGAATTTAATGTTCATATGCTTTGTAAGGTCACTGAAAAAAGTGTTTATCTCACAACAAGAGGAATAAACAGTCACTCTCTTCTTGGTTTTTTTTTTTTTTTTGGGGGTCACACCCTGCAATGCTCAGGGGTTAGTCCTGGCGGTGCTAAGGGGGACGATATGGGATGCCAGGGATCAAACCCAGATTGGCCACAGGCAAGGCAAACGCCCTACCCACTGGACTATCTCTCCGGCCCCAACTTCCTTCTTAAAGTGTACACTATCCCCTGTCAATAATGACTACACACACTGGATGACGTCCTGATGTGGCGCTACTCTCAGAACAAACTTATTTGTGTTCTCAGCCTCTCATGGCCACTGTGATGCTTTGCCTCTTGATAGCAAATTCTGCCTCTCTAGAGGGGCCCAAGTATTCTTTACATCCTCCCTTGGCTGTAGTAATGATGGTCCCTGGAGGAAACATAGAAATGCAAAAATATAAGTGTGTCTTGTTTCAGGTCTGCTCTTTTTATTGCCTTTTCATCGGATTAAACTAGTAGAGAATGTGGGGGCACAGTTCAACAACTGTATGGGATTAGGGCTCACTGCCCAAAGGGATGTATTTTGAGCCCAGAAAATAAATTTCCAATCGAAACCATAGTTTTTGGTCTCATTAGACTGGCCTTTGTTTCCCACCTTGTACATATTCAGTTATTCTGAAAACCATTTTTACAGCTATTTCAGAAACAGCATGTTTCCATTTACAGCACCACTGGCAAGTCAGGCATTAAGGGGTTTCTTTTTGGCAGAGAACTACAAAGCAGACCCATAAGAAACAGCAGCAGAAATCCCGGAGCACTTCAGGGACTTGGCGAGACACAAGGAGCAGCAGGTTGGAGAGCGGCAAAAGCTGAGTTACAGTGACCTTAGTCTGACTTTGCTTTGCTGTGTAATGACGTAAGTCACAGCAGTTCCCTGAGTCTGTTTTCTCGGTTGTGTGGAGAGCAGGGCCTACTTTATATGGCCGCTGTGTGGACTAGAAAAGTCAACACTGGTGTTCGTGAGTTGATGCTTGAAATAATGATTCGCGTCAAGTGCACACTCAACAATGTGGTTGTCGTTGGTTAGATGCTGCTATTTGAATAAATGAAGATTTTCAGAGAAGCAGGTAAGGAGAAGATTCTCGGGCCCTGCCTCCCTTTTCCCATTATATTACTCTTCTTTTCCCTTCCAGAATTCAGTTTTAACACTGCCACAAAATCCCAACAGAGGACCGGAAGAAGTTCGTGCCTCTGGGCCTCTGGTAGAAGTTGTTTGCACCTCTGGAGATGTAAACGTCACCTTGAAATGGCTCGGATGAAGGATCAAGAATTGATGCTGTGACTCCCCCCCCCCCCCCCATATCTAAAGAGCCATAACCTTGTGGGTTACAGTTTATACCAATGACAATGACAATATTGGTACAGTAAAGAAAATATTAGGAAGAAAAATTCGTTCTTTTTTTTCCAGAGGAAGCTTAGCATCAGAAAAAAGGGAATGCTACAGACGCCAGGAGAAAACAAAACGAATGCTAACAGTTTTCAACCCCTGTCATGCAAACCACCACTGTCTTTCGGGAGGTTTTGAAAAGATGTTTAATGGAAGAAAAAATACATGGAAAGTGCTGAGTTAAGAGTTTCTCAGCCTGGCTTTCTGGACGCTGGGATGCTACCTCAAAACCAGATTAACAGAGCAAAGCGAGTTCGAGCCCAGGTAGGCAGCTCCCAGAAGTGGGAATCACTGGGAATTCGTCCAGATGGAGTCAGGGGTTGGCCCTTCCCCTCCATTTTGTCGAGCCTGGTGGCCCCGCCCAGGAGCTGCCCTGGGGCAACCAGCCATAGCATGCAATCTCAAACTCATTTGAGGAAGCTGGAACTCCACTCTCCCCAGGCTCAGCTAACCATGGGGCTCCCAGGAGGACCGATGGGTTTTGGGAGTGGGCCCATCACTCTGGGGGTCACGGAAGCAGCCGGATGAGACTCACCCACCACGTTAGCTGCCATAATCACTGTCTGGATGCTGCCCATGAGGCCCCTAAGTCGTGCGGCCGCGTGCGTCCATCAAACTAGTGGAAACAGTTATGTTCTTTAATGTATTGCATTCTATGATGTGTAGGAAAGTTTGGCGGGAGGGGAGAGATAGAGTGGAGAGAAAAGACATACAGAACCTGCCAAGTAGTTGAGGTGTGGGAAGGGGGAGGGAGGTGGGGACATTGGTGATAGGAGATAGGTTCAGGTGGAGGGATGGGTGTTGGAACACTGTAGAACCAAAACTCTACATGAGCATCTTGCAATTGTATGTCTAAAAGTGGTGTAATAAAATTTGGGGGGGAAAATTAAATTAAAAAAAAGAAAAAGAAAAAAAATAAAACGGAAATAGTGGCAGATAGGCTCTTTAAAAAAAAGTTTCTCAGCCTTGACACTTTCCAGAATTTTTCAAATGCCAATAATGTGCTTGACAAATTCTCATATGAATAACACTTCAAAGATCGTCAAACTTGTGTTTTACATGACACCAGACACACACTGCCCGGGATGTGTCTAGGGTTCGCTATTCTTGAAGACCAGAAAAATGGAGAGCTGATGGTCTGAGACTGATTCCCAGGGCACTGTGAGACCCAGGTGTGAACGACATCCTGCAAGAGGTGCCAGACGCATCGGCCTTGCTGGGCTTGGGCACCTGCCTCTACCCAGCCCTTTATTTTCTCTTTCCAGTAAATGGAAGATTTGCTGTGTGATTCTATCAATTCTGTGGCGTGTCTGCATCTCGGGATCCTGCCTTTGTGCACATATTCCTGGCCAATGTTCTATCTTGCCAGGAAGCAGTGATGAGTGCAGGCCAGGGATGGTTCTATCAGCAAAGGGTGGCAGGCATTTCTGGGGTAGAATGTGGACATGAGGGTAACTATCCCCTTATTCACTCACTCCCTCTTTACGTGTCCTTGACTCCTGGAATACAAAATGTGTGGGTTCCTGAGACAGCGACGCTCCTAAACACAGCAGCTGAAGGAAGCAAGAAGAAACCAGACTGCATGGCGGTGTGCAGGGATCTCTCAGATACTTAAACTCTTGTGCCCCGCCCCCACCCCAAGAAAATGAAGAAACAGGCTAGAACAGTTTCTTAGTAGGGGGAGGCAGTCTTTGATTTGAGGATAAAGTGGGTGGTTGGGTTATTATGGTATACCTTCAGCACAAAAATTACTGTTCATTTCTCTTTTTTTGAAAGGTGATTATGATAATAGCACTCTGCACTGAGCAAAGTAGAGCCCTTTCTCTCTGAAAGGAGAAAAGAAACTTCCAAGTGACAGCTGTCAAAACAACAAACCTGAAACAAACACCAATGCAAGTGAATCCCAGTCAGCATCCCAGCACACAGGGGAACCCTCAGCGGGGCCAGGGGGAACAAAGCAGCCGAGGGGGATCCTGGGGCACAGAGCCTCATTCTTCAGTCCTTCTGTTCCCAGTCCTCTCTCCAAGGGGGCTGGATGTTCTTTACCCATGTATAGACTCTGAGAGCCATAGAGAACAGCATACTGGAATAACATCATACAAACAGCTGATATTACTCACAAGTAGGGGTAAATTCAAGATCTTGATCACTTGATCACTTGAATCCCGTTATTCATCGATTTGCTCGAGCGGGCACCAGTAACATGATGTCAAAAGATCATGTGGTCGCCCACCTACAAGATGGTCAGACTTCCTTGTCAAGACCCTGAAGGAACGATTTGAGGCTCTTCATATTCCTGAATCAACCAGATACCATTGGGCTACATTGGCACGTGATAGGGTCCAAAGTTCAAGATATACAATTAAATATTCATCAATGAGGGGTGAATGTGTGGTGCTCTGGGCTTACTCTGGCTCACTCCTGGCCTCCCGGCAGCACCTAGGGAACATGTGCAGGGTCAAGATTTGAATGGGGCTGGCAGCATGCAAGGCAAGCACCCCACTCCGTGCTATGTCTCCAGGTCTGTATTCATCAATTATATCTGTATCTCATAATAAGAAAAACCATCCAAATACTGATTCTAAGTAATGTAAAAACTACTTTCCAAGTTTGTAATGAGGGGCCAGAATGATAGTACAGCAAGCAGATAAGGTATGTGGAGGACCCAGGAGGACCCATGAGAATCCTAACACCCCATATGTTCCCTCGAAACCCATCAGGAGTGACCCCTGAGTACTCAGCTGGGTGTGGTCCGAAGCAAAAACAAAATCAAAATTTGATGACATTGATTAGATGTCAGTAATTCTATGTACACTTCGAGGTGAATTTTATGGTATCACATTAAAAATTAATGGCACAATCTTTCTGAATCCAAAACAGAAGGACATAAATAAAAATATCCTGGAATGCATGTGCCAAAGCTGCGTTCTGTGTGTCAGTCTCACAGTGGAAGTTCATGATGAAAATCACAGCCACTAATATGACTTCGATTGTATCCAGTGTAGACAGTACAGGCAAACCCTGGCACCAAATCCAAATGTTCCAAAATTCACAATCTAGTAATACAGTGACAGTTTTCATAAGCTATTACACAGCTAAAATTTTTTCATTCCTATGCAGGAAAGATAAATTCCTGCTGCAAATACAAAACGTTGAACCAATACAAATTGTATACAGAACACAAGTAGAAAAGAAATGACTTACACAGCCCCATAACTGGTTGCTAAATGAGAAATATTTCACCAAAAATGTGATTTCTACCTATCACCCCACAAATAAGGCATTTTCAATGTAGCAGTTATGCCACCAGAGCGAATGAAGGAAATTTTCTACAGCTTATCTTAAATATGTTCTTAGTTTCTCTTTTTTAAATCATGCTTCTTTTCTCTTGGGAAATCATTTCAAGGTGTCCCTGAATTATAAAAGTAGAAACATACTTGATGAATCCTATTTGTCAATCAAGTTGACAGCTATAAAATAAAATTGGTTTTTCTGCTAGCTTAACTCTTAAGGATAATTTTCCCTAGCTCGGCACTTAATCATGTGTTTCTTAAAAGAAATGATGGCACTTGCTTAATCCTTTGTACCACTGAAATATTGGTTCCCATAACTCCTTTCTAAGGACGCTGCCCCTAATGTCACCAACTAAAATACTTAGATACCCCAACCCATGATGAAATTTCTACCTTTGTACTACAAAGGATGAATATTACTATTCTAATAGGAGTTAATGGTAGAAATGTCTAACTATTCTGTCTTTGGTAACTTTGGTGAATTCTGGAAGTAGACTCCATTCAAGACACAAATCTGTGTGTACCATTCTGCTTTACTTCTGGAACTCTTTCTGCCTGGGCAGGAAAGGGTAGACAGCAGAACTGGGCATGCTGGGCAGAGCTGAGCCCGGTACACGAGGACCTGCTGGAGGGTCCTTCTCCTTTGCTTACTGGAATTCATCTTCTCATGGGACTAAGCATGCCAAACCTGAGGCATTCTCCTCTCTGCTTTGGACACGGACCAGGTATCCAAGTGGCAAAGGTGTGATCACAGCGCCAAGTCCCGAGATAGGATGATTAATAAGCCACCTACAGACACCCGCCAGAATGCTATTGCTTAAAAATAAAGTTCTATCTGTTATGCTCAAATATAAAGTCAAAATATATAGTCAAAAATTTAAAGCCAAAAATTCTTACTAGAGTAAGACTATTGAGTAAAGTGATAAAATAATAAATGCAATTTTCTATATCAGAAATTCCCAAAATTATTTGACCTACTACATCTTTAAAAAAATATTCACCTCACCCTAGAAATCTGCTCCAAATGAACAAAAAATACAGGAATCCCAATTGTACTTATTGGATCATTCCCTTGGATCATTCAGTGTCCCACAGGGGTAATATCTCTCACTTTGGGAAATAGTGTACTAAACCTGGTAGGGTGTCTATGTCAAGCATACGGGCCACTGAAAATTATGTTAGATAGAAATTCAATGTGTAAAAAATGAGTAAAGAATAAGGACCAGAAAGATACTACACCAGGGCAGGTGCTTGCTCTGCACATGGCCAACCTCAGTTTGATCCCCAGCAACACACAGGATTCCCTGAGCACCACCAGGACTGATCACAGGGCAGGAGTTAAGTCCTGATTACTACTGGGTGTGGCCCATAAGTAAAAGAGAGAGAGAAGCATGAATAAGTATATATTATATTGTTTTCCTTCTTTTTCAAAATGAATAGTCTGCGTTTATGCAATTGTCTTAATTTAATTCAACAAACTCAGTAAAATGCTCACACTGATAGATAAGGTCACAAGCAGGGAAGTCCTTAGTCTAGTTCAGTGGCCCCCAGGTGGGTGATATCAACCCTCAGGGGGCTGGAAAGATTCAAGGTTGGGGGGGTAGTCTTGGGTACAACGGGGTTGCTTTTTCATTTTGCTTGTTTTTTTTGGGTCATACCGGCGATACTCTGGGGTTACTCCTGAGTATGTACTCAGGAATTACTCCTGGCAGTGCTCGGGGGACCATATGGATGTTAGGGATCGAACCTGGGTTGGAGGCGTGCAAGGCAAACACCCTACCTGCTGGGCTATCACTCCTGTCCCCAGGGTGCTGTTTTCTATTTGTTCTCTTAAAGAAGGCAGATTTCCAAAGGGATAGGGAGTGAGATTTTTTTTCCTGGAGGATAAAACAGACCAAGTAAGTTTAGGTAGAAGGCTCAATTTAGTTCATAAGACATGGAAATGCATATAAAGCAATTTGTTTTCCAGTTATAACTATTGGCCATTCAGTCTGATGCATCAATTTCCTAAAGCATATTCAAGTGTTAGGATGACTAAGGAGGTGAGCTGAGTAAGGTCAAGAAAGACAGATGGATTTTAAAAACACAACAATGACCATAACAAAGCGGCGGCCACACACAGAGAAGCAGTCAGTTGGTTATGTTTACCACCAGAATGCTCTGGGGATCGGGGGATGCTATTTACTTAATTGAATGAAGGTATGGAAAGGTTTGGAAAGTTATCTTCAGGACATATTTAAGGTACTAAGTAGGATTGAGTCCTTCCTTTATGACAGTGGAGACCAAGAATGGCTGTGTTCGTCCTGTTTGGCCATAAAGCAGGATACACCATAAATAGATGGAAAAGCATCAAAAGAAATTAAGACATTTTGGTTAACAATGAAAGAATTATTGATGACGTGGGGGACAGTTGAAGGGACAAGGTGTGAGAGACATAGATGTAAGCATTTGAAGAGAGAACTGTATTGGAATGTGAGGCAAAAATTCATACTCATGTTCTTATTTCATTTAAATATGAAAATAAGAAAAATATTGAGACCAACTTAAATACAGTGAAATGTTTGTAACTTCAAGATAATCAAGTACCTGGTCTGCAGAGATAATACAGGGGTGAGTGATTTGCCTTGCATGCCGCCGACCCCATGCCTTGGAAGGGCTCCTGAGTACCAAATGAAGTGATTCTGAATGCAGAGCCATGAGTAGGTTCCCAAATAAATAAAAAATAAATGCATACTTTAAGAAAAACAAAGTAAAATAAAATGACATCCCTACAAATTTGGAAATAAGTCTGTTCAAAAAGGATTTCTTTTTCCAGAATATCTACTAGATACTTTCCATGACTGGGTCATTTTCTCCAGTAATCCTCATTAATTCTATGAGGAATTTTCTACATAGGGAGTTCAGTATGGTGGAAGGGAAAAATTGAGGGCTTATGTATCAGGAGGTCTTGTCAAAGGTGGAAATTATCACAAACGTGTAGGAGTCAGAGGCAAGGTAAGACAGAAAATGGAACAGTGTGCTAACAATCGTTGAGGGTACTAATACCAACCTAGAACTGAGCATTAAATACAGGCAAAAGATACACATGACAACCCTTTAATGTATGTTCTGTAATCCATAGTCTAGAAGGGAAGGAAAAGAGAAAGAGAGAAATGGAAAGAAATAAAGAACCTGCCATGGAGGCGGACTGGAGGAGTGGGGAGGGAACCGGGACGTTGGTGGTGGGAGATGGGCACTGGTGGAGGGACGGGTGCTGGAACACTGTATGACCAAAACCCAAATATGAACCTTTTTATTTTTATTTTATTTATTTATTTATTTTTTTTTTTGCTTTTTTGGGTCACACCGGCAATGCTCAGGGGTTACTCCTGGCTCTGCACTCAGGAATTACTCCTGGCGGTGCTCGGGGGGAACCATATGGGATGCCGGGATCAATCCCAGGCCGGCACAGGCCGCCGCGTGCAAGGCAAACGCCCTACCCGCTGGGCTATTGCTCCGGCCCCTGAACCTTTTAATTGTATATCTTTGTAATTGTATATCTCACAGAGGTATAATAAAATACTTTAAAAAAAAACTTGAGGGCTTAAATCTAGGAGCAATATTTTACATGAAGAAGTGTGGGACCCTGGCTAGGGCAAGTACATGAATCGGATTATCCCCTCCCTAAATCAAGTCCATTTGCCTTAGACGAGATCAGGCACATTCAGGATGGTATTGCTGTAGACCCATTTGCCTTAGAATGTAGCTTGATTTAGAGCTAGGGTGTTTTCAGAAGTGACAAAGAGGACACTGAAGTGGGGCCAAGCCCTAACTCAGTAGTCTGGTGTCCTTATAAAATGAAATTTGGATACACAGGTTCCCAGAGGAGAATGCCATTTAAAGACTAAAATATTGTTGTCACAAATCAAGAAACTATCAGAAGCTGATGAGAGACCTAAGCGCTGATCTTTCTAAGAGCCATCAGAGGGACTCCAAGGTTTTGCCTTTAAGCTCAAACTTCTGGCTCCTAGTTCTGAGCAACAACAAGGGCTGCTTGTCCTAAGCTACCAGGTTAGTGGCACTCTATGTCAGACACAGCGAACCAGTGTGAGGGTAAGTCACCAAAACTAAGCAATGACTAACATCCAAGAATAGACAGA
The DNA here is from genome assembly GCA_021461705.1 of Cryptotis parvus. Taxonomy (NCBI): domain Eukaryota; kingdom Metazoa; phylum Chordata; class Mammalia; order Eulipotyphla; family Soricidae; genus Cryptotis; species Cryptotis parvus. Next base: position 100,780 of record JAJIBD010002232.1, read on the forward strand.
GGCTTGCAAGCCCCAGTGATGGATCAGTGGGAACAGAAGGTGCAGGAGAACAAGAGTTTGTGACTAGGGGAAACACTTACTTGGGGTTAAGATACTAGAGTGGAACAGTTTTTAAGCTCTGGTGAGTTCTGAAGCATGATGGTATGAATTCTGGAAGCAAGCTGTAACCTCATGGCTAACAAAAGAATTCCCAGGGTTGTATGAGAGGGGCGCGGTAAAGAGAATGAAAGGGGGGCATTCATTTATATATTCATCTTCCATTTTATAAATTTACAAATAACTAGTCTAGTATAATACTAAGGGTTAGACCAAGATGTTTACTTATCAGCTTCCACCACTATAAGTGGTGTCCCAAAATCATGAGACTAAGATTTTAGTCTCATGACTAAAACTAAAAGAAAGAAGATACATTCTACGATGTGGAGCAAAAGCAGTTTTTAGAAGAAGTAAACTGAGAATAATTATTAACATAGGATACTTGGAAGTCAAGAGAATTGGACTTTCTGACACAGATTTGTGCAATGTACTCTTTTTTTATATAATAGCTTCTAAAACCTAGTCAAAATGATATTCTTTCTATCATAATGAAGCATTTCCAAACAAACCACAATGTAACAGCTGATTTTTCCCCTTCTAGCTGGCCTAATTATCTTGTTTAGCTTCCTTGGTAAATTTCAATTGTGAGATTCCATTGCAAACTACTTCTATAATTTTTATACCTGTTTTCCTGCATAGCTTCTAAATTATCTAAGTTATAAAGCTTCACAATTGCCACTGTTAGTCACTCATAACTGGAGACTCTTAGTTTCTATATAATTATCTGCTATAAGTGATCTAGTCTACTTCTGACTAAACAAGAAAAGAAAAGAACATTTCAGCCCATGTTCAGGAGCACCAAAAGCGGGCTTTAGTATCAGGGCTGCACTGCTTTACCAGAGAGAAGCAGAATGGCAGAAACCCCATGGATGGCTTATATGCATTTGTTCCAGAGTCTGGCATTCAGGGCCACGCAAAGAGTGGCCCTGAAGAGGAAGCTAGAGAGGAACCAGTTTGCCTATGAAAGTTTTTCAAATAAAGAAAGCAACCTACATGAACATGTTTACAATTGCCCCATCTCAGAATAAGGATTGGTCATTTTGGAGCAAATATTTTAAGGCATTAGCCCGAGCTTACAGTTCTACCCCTAATGGAGTTTGGCATTGATTGTTTATGGCTGACCCAATACACTTACACTTCTCTCACATATTTTGGGGGAAAAGCCTTAGCCCCCACTCTTGGCAGTGTTCAGGCCCAGCAAGGTAGCAACACCCCTGGTGCTTGGGGCACCATGTGGTCAGAGAAGGAAGAGAGCTCAGGCATTCACTCCAACCCTCTGAGCCAGCTCCAAGGCCGCTGCAGCAGATATACTTTGCAAAATGATCTGTGTCTTGCTTTCCTGGTCATTCCTGTTTAACTCTAAAATGGATGTTCTGAAAGACTGGAGTGAAAAAGACCACAAAAGGCCAGCAGCCACACCCACACCCCACAGCCACGCTACATGGACTCACACATTGGCCCGGCCTTACAGATTCATGATTAAATCTCGTAAGAGATGCAAACTAAGGGCAGAAACTCACGGGGACACCCATCTCCTGGCTGAGAGTTCTGGGGTGCCCCAGGGAGGGGCATGTTGAAGCCCTGGGAGCTGCCCCCACACCCCAGAGCTGCTGCCATGCTAATGGCCTACAGCTCGCGACTGGTCTCTGCCAGTGTGAAGATGCCAAAGTGATGAAAACTCCAGGCACACCAGCTTTCAGGTTGACAACTCTGGGGTCTTCTCGGAGTGAGGAAAGGCAATTTCCCACCATCATGTATTTCTGGAAGGCCCAGCAGCCACGCCCACATCCCACAGCCCAGTAACAGATCCTGGGGTTTCTGGAACACATGGCCACAAACACCTTCAATTCTATAATACTGACATCCCAGTAGGAGTGCAGCAAATTATACGGGAAAGTAATACAGAAGCCAACTAAGCCCAGAAACTACTAGTAACACAGAAAGAAGGCTCAAGCAGTAATGGCCCCATGGTGAGATATAATAATGGTCACAAATTTTCTTTTACTGAAGCATTTTTTTATAATTCCTTTAGCCATTTAGATATAACAAGCAATATAAAGTAAGTTATTTTGTGTCTGCTAAGGGGCAGACTTGGGTGGGGGGGGTGGTTAGTAAAATGGGGACAAAGTGGAGGAAAGGTCACACTGGAGGTGGGATTGGTGTTGAAACAGTGAATGCCTTAACAATTGCACTATTGCTCCCCCACAGGTGTGTGTGTGATCCTTGTGTGTGATCCTTGTGTCTCTTCAGACCCAATCACCCCCAGGGAATAGCCGAAACTTCCATCAACAGGAACTGAGGCAAACGGCCTTGGTCCCACCCCAGACCCTTTGGGCCCTGTGCTTCCAGGAACGATTGCAGCCTCCCCCACAGGTGTTTGTGTGTGGTTCTTGTGTCTCCGTGGACCCAATCAGCCCCAGGGAACAGCCGAAACTTCCAACGGGAACTGAGGCAAATGGCCTTGGTCCCACCCAGACCCCTTGGGCCCTGCACTTCCAGGAACGATTGAAGCCTCCTCCACAGGTGTGTGTGTGTGTGTGTGTGTGTGTGTGTGTGTGTGTGATCCTTGCATCTCCACGGAGCCAATCAGCCCCAGGAACAGGCCAGAACCCTACACCCACATCCCAAAACTCAAAACCTAGCTCACTCCGCAGGATCCTCTTACTATCTATCTTGCATGAGGTACCAGTGAACCTTTGTTCCTACACTCCTTGCCACCCACCCAAACTCTGCAAACAGACCAGAACACCTACTAACTGTACTATCTAGTCACCCAAGACCCCACATTTGCAACCTACAATAGTCATAATGGTAAAGCAATGCAAAATTCCATCAAGCTCAGTGAGTGAAGTCACTAGTCCAGATGAGCCAAGCAATACCAATGAGTTGTATAACCTCTCAGATAAGGAATTTCGGAAAGAATTGTTAAGGATGCATAAGGAACTCAAAGAAGCAATGGAATGCAAAATCAATAAAATACAAGAGGACATGAGACAAGAAGTGAGGAAAATGCAAATGAAATGACAGATATTAAAAATGAGGTACATGAAATGAAAAAAAACAGTGGAAGGCCACCATAGCAGAATAATAGCTACTGAAGAAAGAATTAGTGATCTTGAAGACGAGTTCCAAAGATTCTTTACACAACACCAGAAGATGGAAAAAAAGACTCACAATTACCGAACAGACAACAAGAGATAAACGGGATGAGGCCAGAAGAAACAACATACGGATCATTGGGGTCCCAGAAGGGCAAGAAGAAAACCCTGATAAAGAAGAAACTGTCAAAGCCATCATTGCTGAGAAGTTCCCGGAACTAAAGAATGCTTGCCTCAAGATCCAGGAGGCCCGTAGGATACCAGCTAAAAGAAACCCAACAAGAATACTCCAAGACACATCTTAATTAGAATGACAAAAACTATAGATAGAGATAGAATACTGAAAGCAGCAAGATCAGAGAAGGAAATCACATACAAAGGAACATCCCTAAGATTTACAGCAGACTTCTCTGATGAAACACTCCGAACCCAAAAACAATGGTGGGATATCGTGAAAAGGCTCAATGAACTGCAGGCCTCACCAAGAATTCTGTACCCAGCCAGACTCACATTCAGATATGAAGGAAAGATACACAACTTCATGGATAAGCAACAACTCAGGAACTTCATGGACTCAAAACCAACTTTAAAAGGACTGAAGGGTCTACCGTAATACGACCAAACCCAAAATCACAACAAGCACAAACAGAAAGATGGCACAAAATCCAATGACAATAATCTCTCTCAATGTCAATGGTCTAAATGCACCAATTAAGAGACACAGAGTGACTCTTAAATGGATTAAAAATTGAATCCAACATTCTGCTGCCTACAAGAAACACATCTGAATAATCAGGACAAACATAAACTCAAAGTCAAAGGTTGGAAGACAATTCTCCATGCAAACAACTCCTCCAAAAAGGCTGGTGTGGCCATACTAGTATCAGATAATATAGACTTCCAGGCTGAAAAAGGTTAGAAGGGACAACAAAGGCCATTTCTTATTAATTAAGGGGTATGTGTACCAGGAAGAAATTACACTACTAAACATATATACACCCAACGAGGGGCCAGGAAAATACATAAAACAACTGCTAAGAGACCTCAAAGAAGACATTTACAGTAACACAATAATAGCTGGAGACTTCAACACTGCTCTATCAACTATGGATAGATAGACAAGACTGAAACTCACCAAGAAAATATTGGCCCTGAAGGAAGAAATGGAAGAAAGAGAGTTAGTGTATATATATATAGGGCTTTTCATGCCAAAAAAAGCTGAATACACATTTTTCTCTAGTGCACATGGAACATTCTCCAAGATAGACCACATGCTGAGTCACAAAGCATACCTCAATAAAATAAAAAGATAGAAATTGTGTCAGCTATCTTTTCAGACCATGATGCACTGAAAATGGAAGTTAACCGTACACAGAAACAGGGAGTCAAACCAAACACCTGGAAACTGAACAGCTCACTGCTGAACAACAAATGGGTCATAGAAGAAATCAAACAGGAAATCCAAAGATTTCTGGAAACAAATGAAAATGAAGACACCAACTATAAGAACGCGTGGGACTCGGAGAAAGCCATGTTAAGAGGGAAGTTTATAGCTCTGCAAGCATTCATCAGGGAAACAAGAAAAGGGGCCCACATAAATAACCTGACTACAGAGATGAAGATTATTAAAAAGACCAACAAAAGGAGCCCAAACCAGGCAGAAAAAAGGAAATAATAAAACTTAGAGAGGAAATCAATGAGTTGGAAACCAAAAAAAACAATCCAAAAGATTAATGAAACCAAGAGCTGGTTCTTTGAAAAAATAAACAAGATTGACAAACCATTGGCAAGACTTGTAAAAGAGAGGAAAAGAGAACCCAAATAAACAGAATCAGAAATAAAAATGGTGACATCACAACAGAAACTACAGAAATCCAAAAGATCATCAGAGAGTACTTTGAGAGTCTGTATGCCATGAAACAATTGCACTATCAAAAAACTTTGTAAACCATGATGTTTAAATAAAGGAAATAAATATAATTTTAATTAAAAAACAACAATTAAAGAAAATGTGTAAGCCAGTAGTGTTTGACTGTAGTTTCTTATAACAGCAACTGACAGGGCTTGACTTGTTGAGGTCTAATATTGGTGGAGAATCAAATACCCCCTTAACAACAGCGTGCTGTGAAGCATTTGGCTCAGGGACTTAAGGTTGCTCATAAAGAATGAGAGTGATGAGGAGAGGGTGGAGGCTTGGGGGTTCGGGATGGGTGGGACAAACACATGGAGGCCTCCTGGGGAAGATGCCATCCTCACCCTTTACTCTTCTTTCTCTCTTCCATGTCTGCATTTTTTCCTTAGCTCAGATGCCAGGCCCTGATGAAATAACTAAATGTCGGCTAATGCCCACTTGACATGTTTTCAGATAAACTGATAATTAGGGCAAACAAGCTGAGGGGATTCCTGGAGTCTGAAGATTTCAGCAACTGATTGAATTTTTTGACTGAATGGATTTAAGAGACCAGATGTTTGGGTATTGTGTAGTGAAGGGCTGGCTTCATGAGTGCCAAGAAAAAAACCCATCAGTGCTGGGCACTCCAGCAGTTCATCCTGCAACTCAATTATGGAGTTTTGCACATGAGAGAAATTCAGTAAATGCTTACTGGCTGACTGATCAAACTACTATATTTCCCTCTTTCAATCAGTGCTATTGGTGATTGTAAATAGAAAAATACTCTCAGATAACTTAATATACAAGATGATAAACCGGCACCATCTGGAAAATAGTAGGTCTTTAAGAGACTATTTCTTTTTGATGGCCTGATATAGTTTAAAATTTCCGCCTTTATGGCTTTGGATTATTACATTGTCACAAATAAAAGATCATCTGATTTTATGGAAAGCTAATATTACAGACATTTCCACTTCAATATTATTTCCAACTTAAATTTTTCTTCAGAGATTTTGAATTTTATCCATGTACTCTAGACTTCTTAAATTCAATGCAGCTTTAATAATCCTTAACCTTTTAACATTTCCATGTATAGTTGTAATCAATAGACTTTGCCTTCAATAGAATGACCTCAGGTTATTAAATTTTTCTTATGTATTGCATATGAGCACTTCTTTCTAACAGAGAGAAAAGCAATAATATGCAAGAATGATTAAAGTTAATAGTTTGATATAAGGTTAGAAAAACAATTTTTGGTTGTGGTCACAGTCAATGGTACTTGGGGGCTGCTTCCTGATCTGAGCTCAGGAGTTCCTCTAAGCAGTGCTTGGTCTTCCTCCATGCAAAGCACCTACTCATACTGTTGAGCTATAGCACCAGCCCCAGTATTAGGAATCTTATGCTATAATTGTATTGTGGGAGCAGTGTAGTGCAGTAGATCAGAGCATAGCCTTGAAGTAAAATAGTTTTGAATTCCAATTCTAAATCTATTCTTAGTCTTGTTTACTCTAATGTGGCAATAAGTTCTCTACCCTAAGACTTATTATTATTTTTGTTTTGGGAGGGGGCCACATCCAGTAGTGCTCAGGGATCACTTCTAGCGGCCTCAAAGGGACCATATGGGGTTCTGGGGATCAAAGATGGGTCAGCTTCATGCAAGGCATGTACCTAATTGCTGTAGTATCGCTTTGGCCCCAGTCTAGGTTTTCTAATATGTAACATGGTCACAATTAAGACTGATGATATACCTAACACTTATATTTCAGTAATATGAAAAGGGCTTGAATATACATAAAAATTAAAAAATGAAGAGAAACTGCCCATATCCATGCACATATGTGTATATGCACATGCTAGTGTGATTCTTAACATACAGTAACATGGGGTGAAAAGTAAGTCTGCTTCAGTATTCAGGTGACCGAGTTCTGAGTTTTCTGGGAGAAGTATTGGCTATTTTGATATATGGAAAAGTCAATTTTTTTCAAAAAAACACATATATGTTCCAATTTAATTTCACAATTAAGTTGTGTAATCTTGGGCCATTAGATTCATTTGTGAACCCCAAGTTCTTTGAATGTAAAATAAATGAAACTTACTTTGCAAGGTTTGAGGAGCAGAGAATGAAGAGAGACAGCAGTGTAAATACCTGGCCCAAGTCTGGCACATAAGCAATGTCCTTCCTTCCTCCTGTCCTCTCTCCTCTCTAAAGGTCGGGATTTACAACATCCTGAATACTCTTACCGATAAGAATTAAAGTCACTGCTAAATCTTTCCAAAGCCCTGACACAAAACAACACTGAGACGGAAACCAGTGTCCCTTTCCCCTTGCTAGCCAACCCAGCCGTTTCTAATGTTGGTTCCAGAGACTAATTTCTGGGACAGTCACAGAGGCCTGCTCAGGTTTGCTTCCCTCACACCGCCAGTGCCTATGTAAATGCCTAGAGCAAGTCTTCAGAACACAAATACTGAACACAGAGTGGAAGTGCTCTCTACGAGCCCAATCACTGACCTTCTCCCTGGGGAAGCTCACTCCTTTGGGGACATGCAATCTGAACCACAGTCCACCTAACTAACAGTCATGGGATCATCAAATTTATCTTGTTTCTTCAACTTCAACAGGTCTCCCAATAGGTATGTTTGCATAGAGTCTGGACACTTGTCAGATTTACCAGATTTTCTCAGATTTAGTCTGAATTAATGAGTTTCTACTAACTGTATTTTTCTATGGTTGGTCTAACCTTTGAACTAACATATTAAAAGCAAATGGTAGGCTGAATAATTTCTCAGAATGAAATCTACAAGTAAATTCGATCCTGTAACATCTACACACAAAGGTGACAATTTCTGATGCAGGAAGAAGCATTACAATGTGCGGAAATCAATTCAGCCATTAGGAGAGAGCAAGAGTTGCTAGGAAACCACATTCGGGATGAGGAGGAGACAGTGTTGACCCAGACAATTACCATATGCCCGACATGACATCAACACAAAGCTTCACACATCTCTAAAAGCACTTGTGACACTGATACCACATTTGTAGCTCAAGTGATAAAGTTGCCTTTCAGTGACTCAAAAATCCAATGGTAGGGACAGAATACAAAATCAAAATGAGGCATCAACTGTGGACGGTCTGCTGTGACACACAAGCAGTGCCTGCCTCGTCAGGACATCTCTGGCTTCCCTTGAGCCAATGCAGCAAGAAGGGCAACTCCATTTTTAAGGGAACCTGCTCTTCAGTCTGCCTATCCAGTCTGGAGTTGTTGGTATGTACACAAGAAATAGGACATGTGTTTTTAAAGATCAAACAACAATATGTAAAATGTGAGCATGGCTGGCTGGTGAACTATAGGTGAACTTTTAACTATCTTCTACGAATTAGTTTTCAGGACTCACTTCATTTTGGTAATTTCACAAAACTAAAACAATTCTCTGAAATAATTCTCAAACCTTTATTTGGGACTAGTTATACAAACCAGAGCTAGAATAATAAACCAAAAACATCAAACTGCATTAATAATGCAGAGGGCATGCAGAGAACACATTCTGAAGTGCATATTGTTCTATGTGGTGCAATACAACGTAATATAGACTCTGCATTCTCGAGTATATATTATTCTATGTGGTGCAATACAACGCAAATCAGACTGTGCTTTCTTGAGTACATATTAGTCTCTGTGGTACAATAGCAATACAATGTAATACAGACTCTGCATTCTCGAGTATATATTATTCTATGTGGTGCAATACAACTCAATACAGACTTTGCATTAGAAACTCAACCTGCTTGTGCTGAAACATATGCCTGTGACAATTGGACTTCAAAAGATTTAAACATTCTATGAAAGATAAAGGATCTCTTGTTCAATAGCTAAGGAGACCATAATATAAAAATTAAATGAGCTACCCTGGTTCCAAGACAGCTTGAGGAAATCGCATCTAAACATTGTTTTTGGAGGGAAGATTGACAGAGATTCTTAGAATTCTTCACATACAACTTTGATAAATAAAAATGTTACTGCATTGCTTATAGACTTCACACTTTTTAAGCATGCCACACAGAAACTGAATGAAAATGAATGCCTTTGCAAATAAAAACTCTAAACTTCCTAAGCTATTAGAGCAGTATCTTGGGAGGACCACCTCTGAGGAGAGGGTAGAATAAATAAAGCAGATCCCAACCTTTTTAGAAATGTTCATCTCATGACGATGTTACTTAAGAATAGATTTACAAAATGTGGGAGCATGTGTCCATTAATTCATGTATTTCTCTTGAACACATGAAAGAGAAATTTCCCTGTATAAAACCAAACAGTTTACCACCCACTTTGGGCTGCATTCCCATGCAACCCGACTCCGGAAGACCCGGGCCCTGCGCGGGGGGGCCACAACTGGCCTCATACCGTCCAAGGGCATCACCGCCCACCCAGTGAGCTCGCTTCGCCAGTCCGCCCCGCCCCCGGGCGCCCCCACGGGGACGGACCCCACGCGGCGGGGGGGGGGAGGTGCCTGGAGGGGGAGAGTCTGGCTCCCTGGCGACTGCTGCGGCCCCCGGACTGTAACACTGGGGGGCAGGGGGGTTCGGATCACAAGAAGCCAGAGCAAACCACACATCATGCAGTCAGTCATTCTCAACATCCAGACTCCATAGTTCCTCAGAGCTCCATCCAAGAGAAAACCTGATCTTCCCCTGTAAGTTTCATCAGTAAATGCCCGTTCGGGTTGAGAGCCTTCTACTGAGGCTATACCACCTACAAGGTAAAGCCTGACAAGCTACCGTGTTTTATTTACTTTTATGCCAAAGACTAGTAACTATTATGAACCTCAGTTCCATAACCTGAAGAATGGTTTCCGGCTCCTCCTGTCCCTGTAGCAAGTAGATGCCCTTGGGTTGCACTTGCTTGTGACAGGACTAATGGAGATGTTACTAGTGCCCACTCGAAATCGATGAACAATGGGGAGACAGTGATACAGTGAAACCAAACAGTAATTTTTGTGCTTTATTCAGTTACCCACAAATAAACTTATAGCATAGTTTCTTTCCCCACTGCTTGGCTTTGTTTTCTCTTACACTAAGCTTCTTATTACCATTTTTAATGAAGCAAAAAAATATGCAAGCACCTTCAAAAATGGAACTTTTCTCAAAGTGTAGTCCAAGACCAGCATTTCCATCAATGTATGACTGACATGCTATTTCCACGCTGAGCAGATGAAAGTACTGTGACAGGTCTGGAATCAGTGTGATCAGGGATAAAAGCTGGGGATAAACCAGCCCAGCAATGGGACTGTCTTAGTGCTGCTGACGGCTCTCGGAGCACCGTGCTGCAGTTCTCTCGCTGGCACCTGACAGAGACCACAGCTCTGCAGCACACGTCACCAGCCCAGCACTGCGGCAGCAGGCACAGGGCTGATTCCACCACTGACACCCATGTTGTAAAAATACAGGATCAAGAACTATTAGCAACAATGCTTAAATTCAAATACTTTCCTACAAAAACATTTAAAAAATGTTTTTTGCCTTAAGAAACACAATGAACAAAAGGAAAAATAAACAATAAAAATAAAAATAATGGTGAAGGATGGTTTAATGGATGCCAGTTTTCAGCAGAGCTGGTGATCCCCTTTTCACCACAATGGAGTAACACCATTTCTCTCTTCACAACACACAAACATACATACACACATATATACTTCACAACACACATACATATATGCACACAGACACACAATGACTTTCTCTCTTTAGATATTTTGGATTGAAAACTTCTAAAATATATTACTTCCACTCTCTTATAAAGGGCATTTGATAGAATTTTGTTTTCCTGAAGAATAAAGCCATGACACATCAAATTTATTAAATAGAATACTGAAAGAATAGGAAAAATGAACAATTTAAAATTTACTTAACACTTGTATTTAATAGGTCTCTAGAATAATAATTAGAAGATCAGGTTAAATTCCACTTTATTTTCTTCTTTTATATAAGAAGTTGAAATTAAAGCTATGCTTTCCTCCCTGAGTCACTGTGACGTGAGAGTACCCGGATGAACAGCTATGCTTTCCTCTCTGAGTCACTGTGAAGTGAGAGTACCTGGAGGAAAGCACTCACAGCAGTAACTGCTGGCCATGCCTGCTAGAGCTTCAGGAGGTGTGACTTATTGCTTTTCTGCAATAGACAACTAATTTACAATTAGTGGATTTTGTCATTTCTATTCAAAGGTAACTGCTTCTGTGATTTGTGCTGAAAATATGAATTAATGTAGGTTAGTGAGGATAAACAATTATGAGAGTAAATTCACAATATATCAATGCAGAGAGAGAGAAATTGCTTTTAGCTTCCCATTTCTAGTCACAGCAGATAATATCATTGAATAACTACAAATAGGTAACAAGATGATGAAAACACACTACACAGAGACAGGGCAAGATGAACTGAGGACGGGTAAGTGCTCAATGAAATCTGGACATGATTTTCTGCTGGGGGCATCTTTGGATTCTCAAAGAGGTAACTTGGAGGTTAAGAAACCAAGCAGTGGGCCAGAACAGTATGGCAGCATTTGCCTTGCTTGAAGTCAACCTGGGTTCCATCCCCAGCACATCAATGTTCCCTGGAGAGCAGAGCCGGGATTCAGCCCTGAGCACACCTGGGCATGGCTAATAAATGAATGAATGCATGAATGAATGAATGCATGAATGAATGCATGAATGAATGAATGAACAAATAAATAAATAAAAATGAATGAATGAATAAACAAACAAACCAAAAGGGAAGAGAGGGGAGGGAGGGCGTATCCTTGACAACCTTAACTTGGAAACAAAACCTCATGACCTATAGGATGGGGGACTTGGATTTGGGGACATCCCGGTAAACCCTCCCCTGCAGACAGCATCCCCAGCTCGGAGACAGGGAACAACACAAGAATAGAGCAATGGTCAGAGCCTGAGGGTGAGACTAAGGCCCAGTAACCACACAGACACTGACTGAACCATCTAACCCCTGACTGCTGAGGCCTGGCAATCCTTCCTGTTAGACACAGGACAAGTTCCTGTAGGTCTCAAGAAATATTACCAATACAGAAACAAATGGCTAAAGTTTAAGTGAAAGAGCAATCAAGAGACTGCAGGAACTTCAGAGAATCACAAAGAGTCAAATAACAATGGTTGATAGAGTCAAGGACATAAATATAAACCATGATAGTTCCATCAGATAAACAGGAGCCTAAGGGCTGTATTACATGGACAGGTTTAACAGTGATTTTCATAACTGAAGGGAATACTCATGAGCTATAAGACAGATCCAGAGATAATTACAGACTGAAGCACTGACAATTAAAACAAATTATAAAACACAGACCAGCTGGAATCTTCCTGTAAAATCTCAGTAAAAAAATCCTTTAAATTATTTTGTTTTTATAGAACACATGTCTAGTACTAAATTCACTATGTAGGATAATATATTAGAAAATATGCTTGGACATAAATTTCAGCACTAATATTAAATCCTTAATATTATTGCTGCAATAAATCTGATTTACTGAAACTACCATTATGTGAATTATCTAGAAGATTAAAGATAAATTCCAATGTGCCTTTTGGATAATCACATGATAAGAGGTTTCGTGTCTAAAGTACCTGTACTGTTTCTTTTCATCCCCTGGATTTTTCTCCTGAGATAACTGCTGTACAAACAGCATTTAAAATATACTCACTTTCAAAATAAAAACAAAAACAAAAAAAGCGCAATTAAAATTTTTAATGGCGATCAAAGAATCACAAATAATTAACCAATCTGTCAATTTCCCCCTTTTTATAACTGTAAACTAGGTTGTCATCTCATTAGGTCAATTAAATATTAAGACATTTGCAAGGAGCAAATCTTCCTGAATGTAAAAGCAACAACACAAGTTTCCTTTGTAAATAATAACAACCATTTAAAAACTAATTGAAGACTGATTTCATAATCTCGGTAAATCCTGTAAGCTCATTAGGTGGTGATGCTTAAAGAGCTATAATTGGAGGTATCAGAGCACATGAAAATTGTACATTAATATTCCTGTCTTTGGAGTAGGCAGAAAAAATTCATATTAACTCTCTGATTTGTAATTGAGATTGCTAAACACATTAGTATTATACCATGATTACATATTCTTTTAAACTCCATTTCACAATATCTTTGTAACTGACTCATTATATAAAATGTACTGTTCCCAGAACCACTGAAGGGAATCTGAATGTGTATACCTATGTAATGAAATTCACTTACAATCTTTAAAAAAAAACTTTAGTACAGAATTGCACTGGTAGCACTTCACAAGAAAAAAAACAGCCACCCAATCAGAAAGTGGGGAGGAAAAATGAACAGAAACTTCCAAAAAGAAGAAGTTTGAATGGCCAAGAGACATATGAAAAAGTGCTCTTCATCATTAATCATCAGGGAGATGCAAATCAAAACAACAATGAGGTACCATCTCACACCACAGAGAAACAGCAAGAACAACCAGTGCTGGCGTGGATGTGGGGAAAAAGGGACTCTCATTCACTGTTGGTGGGAATGTCCACTGGTTCAGCCCTTTTGGAAAACAATATGGACATTCCTCTGTAAACTAGATATTGAGCTTCCATTTGATCCAGCAATACCACTTCTGGGAATATAGCCTAGAGATCCAAAAACACATGGCAGAAACACTATCTGTACTTCGTTATTCATTGCTGTGCTATTCACGATAGCTAGAATCTGGAAACAACCTAAATGCCCGAGAACAGAGGACTGGCTAAAGAAACTGTGGTACATCTACACTATGGAATACTATGCAGCTGTCAGAAAAGATGAAATTATGAAATTTACCTGCAAATGGATGGACATGGAGACTATCCTGCTGTGTGAAATTAGCCAGAAGGAAAAGGACAGATAAAGAATTACTGCATTCATTAATGGGATATAAATAGATACCAGTGTTTTACTAAGTGTGGGAAATGGTAATGTCAGACTAGAACTCACCATTGAATATATACAAAGAGACTTAAATGATAAACTCTAGATATCTGCAGGACTAGTCACAATGTGTAAAATAAGAGAGAGAGAGATGCAGAGACAGAGAAAGAGAGAGAGAGAGAGAAAGAGAGGGGTACCTGCTATTGAGGCAGCCTGGGGGTGGGCGGGAGGGGTGTGGGTACATTGGTGATGGGAATGGGGCACTGGTGGAGGGATGGGTGCTGGAATACTGTATTACCAAGAACCAATTATGAACACCTTTGTAATTGTATGTCTCAGGGGTGGTATAATAAAAAAATTTTTTAAAAGAGTTAGAGGATGAAATAAAAAAAAAAACTTTAATACAGAATTAAGCATAGCTGTTCTGAGCATACTCAGTGTTCTCTAAAAACAGATTCATGACAATGCTAATTATTTTGCACTATCACTATCTTCCCGTTCATCATCTATTTGCTCAAGCTGGCACCAGTGTATCTCCATATGTCTAGTCACATGCTAGTAGAGCCCAAGGGCGTCTGCTTGCTCCAGGAACATAAAGAGCCTCAAACCATTATATCAGTTCATGGAAATGACCTAATATAATTGTTACTGGTATTTGGCATATCAAATACGACACAGGCAGCCTGCCAGGCTTGCCGTGTGGGTGGCATACTCTTGTAGTCACCTCTAAATACAGCATTTATTGATGAACCGTGCGGCTGCAAGAGGCCGCGCGAGCCAGGCTGTGATAGGCTCGTCTACTGCTGGGTGGAGTTCTGACGAGAGGGAAGTCCGGTTGTGGAAGATGGCGGCCCTCATGGAGTGAGGGGGGTGGGGTCGTCTGGCTTGTTGAGCCGTATTGAAAAAAAAAAGTTCAATTTTGCACTTTATGTGTGTATATATTTGAGCTATATTATTATTTAGCTAATTATTTTGCACTATATTTGTGTATATATTTGAGCTATTATTAACATATAGAAGACTATTAGTTTTAGATATAGTCATTAGTCCAATATTGAAATATGTTGCTTCAGTATCACATAAAGCAAGTAACATATTGCCTTATTATATCACTGTCCTAAGTGTAATGCATAATTAACATTCATCACAATAACTATAGGTTTGGGTTGTGGGTATGTGTGTGTGTGATGGTAACTCTGAAGATCTACTCTCAGCATTCTTCGAATATGCCATAGAGTATACAAAAAAGCAATGGTTGTGTTGCGTATTCCATGCCCAGCACTTATGGAACTGTGTGCCTTTGGATGGCGCTCACTCATTCTCCCATCCTTTATGGTTCTGTTTCACTTCTTTGATTTTCAGATTCCATACATCAAATGAAACCATGCAGTACTTGTCCTGGATATACTTCACTCACTGACTCTCTGGCTTTGAGGCTGGTCTCCCAAGCACTGCGCAGGGTACTCAGGGACCACTCCTGGATCACTATGTGGGCCTGCTGGTGTTTGGGCCTGAGCAAGCCCTGTCAGTGCCAGGGACAATCAGGGCCATATCAGTTATTCTGGGGGTCAGGAGTGGTTCCAGGGACTGACTCGGGGCTTCAAGCATTCAGGCCTTCGCTCATCCATCTGACCATCTTTCCAGGCCCTCTACTCTAGCTTTAAACACACTCACTAGTCAGCTCTCATTCAACCTCTCCTTCCCTCCCCATGTTAAAATAAACAAAGCACAGGCGGTTACACATCCTAGGCTACTCTAACCACAGCAGTAAGCTCCTAACACAGGCAGTTACACATCCTAGATTACTCAGACCACAGCAATAAGCTACTAACAGTCTGTCTCTGGTGGGGCAGAGGACGCAGCTCGCTGGTACAGCACCTGCCTTACAAGTATGAACCCTGGGTTTGATTCGTGGCACTGCAGCATCCCCAGAGCACTGCCAGGAGCAGCCCTGAGCACTGAGCTGCAGCAGGCCTCAATCATCGCTGGGTGTGCCCCCATAAAGGTTACTATGAGTTTAATGACAAAAATTATTCAAACTATACACAAAGAGACTTAAGTGATAAACTCTAAATATCTGCAGGGCTAGCCACAATGTGTAAAAGAAGAGGGAGAGAGATGCAGAGACAGAGAGAGACAGAGAGAGAAAGAGAGGAAACGGGTACCTGCTATTGAGGCAGCCTGGGGGTGGGCAGAAGGGGGGGTGGGGTACATTGGTGGTGGAAATGGGGCACTGGTGGAGGGATGGGTGCTGGAATACTGTATTACCAAGAACCATTTATGAACACCTTTGTTAATTGTATGTTTCACGGTGGTATAATAAAAATTTTTTAAAAAATTATTCAAACTATGCAAAGTTAGAGTCACAAGATTATAGAAGAGCATGGAATAAAACAGCTTTCTAGTAAAAGCTATACAATATAGTTAATTCAAATAAAGGATTAAACAAATCAATTTTACTTTTTTTTCATCTATATATTTAGAATATAAGAAAACCTTATTTCATTTGGAAGTAAGGCAGAATTTCCATATTCCATTTGGAAGACAGGCAAAATGGTGACGTTTCAGTATGTATAAAATTGAGTTTTATAAAATTCTAATTATTTAAAAATAAATATTAATTAAAATAACTCTGGGTTATTTTTCTAGATATCATTATGTGTATATTTATGTAAGCATTGTAACTAGTTTCTGACTTTCATTACTTAGGGGAAAATAATTTGAGTATATACTGAAGAAGTTAAAGCTAATTTTTCTAGCTAATTTTTCAAATTAAAAAAACTAACTAAATCAGTCTTCTAGATAATATTTCAGAATGTTACAATAATTTGTGAGCAAATAGAACTTATTACTAAGGTTTCTCTCTTCCAAGTTCAAAGGTGACCCAAGGCCATTTAGAATGGTCTATTTCTCAAAAAATTCAAGAGTTTGGGAAATTTTCCTTTGAGAAATTACTCAAAACTCAAACGGCTTAAATTTTCAATGCTCTAAAAACATTTAAAAATTTTTATTATACCACCATGAGATATACAATTACAAGATGTTCATGGTTGAGTTTCGGTTGTACAGTGTTCCAGCATCCATCCTTCCACCCGTGCCCATTTCCCACCACCAATGTCCCCACTTCCCTCCCCTTCCCCCAGCCTGCCACCATGGCAGGTTCTTTATCTCCTCTCTCTCTTTCCTTCTCTCTCTCCTCTCTCTCTTTTCCTCTTTCTCTCCTTGCTACCCTTCCTTACAAATTGTGGATTGTAATACATACATTTAGAGGTTATCATGTGTATCTTTTTGCCAATATTCAATGCTCAGTTTTCGGATGGTATCATTTTCAATGATTATCAGCATACTGTTCCCTTCTCTGTGTTACCTAGCCTCTGACTCCCACACATTTGTGGTATAGCAGGTTTTGAGATATCATGCAGGCACCCACACACCATGGGGATCAGGCTGTGTCCAGCTGTGGAGAACTGGACCAGAGGATGACTGTGGTTGTGTTGTGCAAGGTTTTCTGACTTCTGGGAGCCTGGTGGAGGACAGGCCAAGAAGCAAAAACCTGTCCCCACCCCAAGGCGCCCCATCAGTTTAGCATAGGACAGGCAGGCAGAGTCTCTGCCCTGCATCTGAATACCTGGTGTCCGGTCTAGAGCCCCAGCAGCAGTTCTGGGCAGGGCTGCCAGGCATTTGTGGAGAGAGCCAAGGTGGGGGGAGATGGCCCCAGTTCAGCTCCCTGAAAATCTGGCTGGCATAGTTGCCAAGTCCCACATGCCTAGGCTTGAATTCGGCTTCTCTCCTTGGTTGGGCTGTGTTCAGCTGTGGAGTCCAGACCAGAGGGTGACTGTGGTAGTGTTGCACAAGGTTTTCTGGCTTTTTGTTTTTTTTTTTTTTTTTTTTTTGCTTTGGGTCACACCCAGCAATCTCAGGGTTCTCCTGGCTCTGCACTCAGGAATTACTTTCCGGTGCTCGGGGACCATATGGGATGCTGAGGATCGAACCCGGGCCGGCATGGGCCGGCGCGGCGGGCAAAGCACCCCTACCCACTGGGCTATCGCCCCAGCCCCTTATTCTGTTCTTGAATTTACTTTCTGAGTCTCTAGAACATGATTGGTTCCACTAGTTTGATCGTTCAGCTGCTTGAATGGGGAGAGCCAGATAGCAGCTCTCCCCGTGTGTCTGAGTCTCTGCATGATGGGCAATAGCCCTGAGGCAGTCTTTGGGCAGGTACACCAGGCCTCCTAGATAGGACAGAGAGGGGATGGGGACCCCAGATCCATCTCCACAAACGCCCGGTGACTTTTGCCTCCAAGGACTGCCTACCTGGGCTTGAACTCGGCTGCTCTGCTGAGCCGGGCTTGAGATCAGTGTCTCTCTTGGGTGCGGTGAGCTGTGGAGTCCAGACCATGAAAATGGTGGCTATTATGGTGAGCGAGTTTCATCTGGCTGCTTCGAGACCCTAATTGAGGTGATGGGCCGGGACTAAAACTAATCTTCCCTCCTGGGTGTCTCATGATCAGCTGAGCTAGGGGAGAGCTGGATGGCAGCTCTCCCCGTGTTTCTGAGTCAAAACATTTTATTTTGAAGTCAACAATCAGCTGATCACATGTCAATCATAAAACCCACTCTCTTTAATAAAAGATTTTTTCAATTAAATTTAGAAATGTTCCTTTGGCAACAAAAGTGAATTAAAAATCACATTAATATGCACGTTGTATTACATTAGTAATGGAGTTAAAATCATTAATGTGTTTTATTATTCAGAATCTCCCTACTGCCTCCTTATTAAATCTTTAAGGACATTTCCTGTTCTGATTTAACAAACCTATCTGATTAATAAGATAGCTAACGTCATATCCCTCAAGTGAAAATATGCATGGTACAATTCCCTGATTTGTTCTCTGTTAACCTAAGGTTGCTTTGACAAAACTGAATCAATATAAATAGCATAAGCCCCCTATTAAAAAATTCAAACATAAATCCCAAATAAGACTATTTAACTGCAGTCTTGAAATTTTACAACTGAAATGAAGTCAAGCTGAAAAGTGTACATGAGCAGCTTCTAAGATGAGCCACCTTTCCTTTTGTTTGTTCTGGCAACAATAATGACAACTGGATGGGACTTAAACAAGACACACTATTTGCACTATATGTTCCTATTTGCATCCCAGGGGTGTGCTGGGAAAATGCTATTTTCAAAGCTGAAATATGAACATAGGTGTACACTGAAGAACAGCAGTAGTAGTACAGTGGGTGCTTACACGGGATCTGTTGAAGCCTCGCCCTTCCTACTGCCCCTTTCCCTGGGAGGTAATGCCAGCAGCAACTCTGTACTCTATCACCCACGTTATTCCCTTGCTCAGGTATTTCCCCCCTAGCTCA
This sequence comes from Cryptotis parvus, assembly GCA_021461705.1. Taxonomy (NCBI): domain Eukaryota; kingdom Metazoa; phylum Chordata; class Mammalia; order Eulipotyphla; family Soricidae; genus Cryptotis; species Cryptotis parvus. The sequence continues at coordinate 120,167 of JAJIBD010002232.1, forward strand.
GCTTCTGTAACGGAATTCAATCAAACCACCTAATGGCATTCTTTTTTTAAATTGCTCTCCTTTTCCTCAGTGTTTGTTTCCGACACCCATCCAAGATGCTATCAATAGCTCATCATTCATTCTCTCCACTTATAAGGCTTGCTGAGGTAAAACACATCACACTCTATCCATTGTACTGCTGAAGGACATTTGAGCTTCCCGTCTCAAGCCATCATCACAAAAGCACTGCTGTGAATAATCTTGCGTGTGATTTCTGTTGCACACACTCAAATACTTCCCTGGGTGAACATCTGGAAGTGTTGCTGGGTGTGGAAACGGCACAGTGGATCTTCTGTAGTGAATTCCAGATCAAGTGAACCCCATCTGTACATCTGTATTCTCACCAAATACTCCAGACCCTCACCAACACGAGTCCTATCAGATTTTCAAAGCTGCATGCTCTATCACGGTGTTACTAATACTTATTCATCTTATGATTGGTGCCATGATCCCAAAAACCTCTTTACTGGTTAAATATGCAATAAACTTCCAGCTGGGGTTGTTACTTTATTCTCTTCAGGTATTTTGCTAAACAGGTTTTACTTTTAGTATAATAATTTAAGATTATACTAAAATTAAAATTATTTATCCTTTTTGACTGAAGTTTTTTTGTCCTGATTCATTGCTGAAAAGAAGGAATTTTTCTGTCAAAAATGAAAATTTACTCTGCATCAAAATCTCTTTGTCAAAGATACAGAATGACTACATTTATCTGCATAACATAAATATATATGTACATATTATGATACCAAGATCCAAGGTCAAGTGAAACATATCAGGAGGTCTTGTCAAAGGTGGAAATTATCACAAACGTGTGGGAGTCAGAGGCTAGGAAAGACAGAAAATGGAACAATGTGCTAACAATTGTCGAGGGTACTAATGCCAACCTAGAACTGAGCATTAAATACAGGCAAAAGGATACACATGACAACCCTTTAATGTATGTTCTGTAATCCATAGTCTGGAGGGAAAGGAAAAGAGAAAGAGAGAGAAACAGAAAAGAAAAAAAGAACCTGCCATGGAGGAGGGCTGGGGGGGGGGGGGGAGGGAACCAGGGACATTGGTGGTGGGAGATGGGCACTGGTGGCGGGATGGGTGCTGGAACACTGTATGACCAAAACCCAAATATGAACTTTTTAATTGTATATCTTTGTAATTGTAAAAATAAAAAAAATTTAAAAAAAATAAAGTGAAAATAGAAAAAAAATATCTCTGTCAAACCATAGTAGTATAGTAAAGTAGTACGGTGTTTCACATTTACCCACAATGAGTTAGTTTATGAGCAGAGTCATGAAGTTAAAATACAATTTTCCCCTATTAAAATGTGCCCAAACTCTTCTTAAGTAACACCTTCTTTCCCCTAAACAGGTTACTTAGTCATTATCAAGAAAGCCTTCTCTTGCTTTGACAGTTTACAGTACCAAAACAGATTTCATTTTGGTGCCTTTGATAAACCTATTATAAAGTTATTTAATATTACTCTGTCTGAGAACTGACTGATGTAGTTCCTGGGGGAAAGTTCTTTTCTTTGAGCCCCTCTTTTAGCTCCATCTGGAATACCAATTGAATGTATATTATTATGTCTTCTCACTTTTCCTTCACAGATAAAATTTACATTGGCATTTTTATTCCTAGTTTCCTATTTTTTTTAATTCCATTAACTTATTTTTGGACAATTTCTTCAGGAGACTAATTTTTGCTTTAGCTGTGTCTAATCTTCAAAACTCAGATACTAAATTATTTTTTTTTAAATTAAATTCACTGGGCAGGAGCATTAGTACAGTGGATAGGGCATTTGCCTTGCAAGCCAAGCTGTGCTCAATCACAGCATCCCATATGGTCCTCCAAGCACCTCCAGGAGTAATTCCTGAGTTTAGAGACAGGCATAAACCCTGAGCACCAGTGGGTGTGACCCAAAAAAAAAAAAAAAAACCTCTGTTTATGTCTTCTCTGGTTCTTTTCAAACCTATCTCCACCTAACTTTTTTATGCTTCTATTTTTATAGTTCTAAAAAATTGATTAAGTGTTTGTGGTGCTGGGAGCTGAGTCCATGATGCCACACAGCAAGACTGACACTTTATCACTGAGCCACATCGCCAGTCTTGTTTATTTCTTTGAATTATATTAAACACTGTCATTTAGATATTAGCCCAAAGCTACCTGACAACACTACAGATCTTTCTTTTCTGTTATTTTGACTAAGTTCTATGCACAGTGAACCCTGCCCCTACTAGAATGTGGTTACTTCCCCAAACGCACAGCTACTTTTATAAACAGCTACCTCATATGTGTAAGGATTCAGAGCAGCAAGGCGCTGGGAGCCAGTGTTTCTGATAGTGAAAAAGTGAGCTAACATGATCCACTCCTGGAGGTCGATGGGCTGGGGGACAGAAGGTGGTCTGTCAGTAAGTCCTAAAGCTGCCCGAGGCACCAGAAACTCTAGATGCAATGCTATTTCTATTTCCCCAGTGACTGGATTCCTTGAACTCCCCAGAGGAGGGCAGTGGCTTTGTGTGGACACCAGCATGAGCCAGTCACATCCTGAATGCCCATTTTCTGTCCTTAGGGTTCTCACTTGGGCTCTCTCACCATCACCTCTACTTGACCTAGGGGACTTAGTCATCATCAGTAAGTTCTTTCCTTGGTCTGATCCACTGTTTTCTTGAGTGATAAGACTTCTCCCACCCATGGAGTAATCCGGGGTGGGCTGGATGGAGGGTCAGCAGTGGTCTCAGGTACAACTGAGGGGTGCTTCACTCATTTAAGGCTAATTTATAGAGGGTTTAGGGGGTGCTAGAAATTTTGGAGGGTCTAAAAAGTGGGCAGTTTGAGTACAGATGACTGGTTAAAGAAACTATGGTACATCTATACAATGGAATACTATGCAGCTGATAGGAAGGATGAAGACATGAAATGCTCTTATAAATGGATGAACATGGAGAGGAGCATGCTGAGTGAAATGAGTCAGAAGGAGAGGGACAGACACAGAACAATTGCACTCACTTTTTGTGGAGTGTAAAAATCATAATATGAAACCAATATCCAGAGACGGTATAAACAAGGGCCAGGAAGTTTGATCCAACCTCTTGGGGAAAAGGCAGTTGGGATAGAGAAGAGACTACTATGACAAAGACAGTGATAAATGACCACTATATAAAAACTGTGTGCAAAATAGGTAAAGGAACAAACATGGTAATCTCTCATTAACGGTACTGCAAACCACAATGCCCAAATTTACATTTATTTAAAAATTAAATAAATAAATAAATAAAATTTAAAAAGTAGACAGTTGGCCAAAGAAGTCCAGGGTCCTCTGATCTAATCCTATGGCAGTTGCCATTCCACAAGACTTTCCCTATGTGTATCTATCTTTCAACTGTTCCTCTCTTGGTTCTCTGAGGTGTCTCCAGTTCTACCTCCTCCTCCTCCTAGACCATAAAGTCACCTTAAACAGAATCCCTGGGGGGGGGGCGCATGCCCCTTCACTGAAAGGTGCATGTCTTCTCAGTCCGGGGTGTGCAGGGCTTACCTGGATCTTACCTGGATCTGCTGTCCAGCTTTAGAGCTTACCTGGATGGATCTGCCATCAGGCATCAGAGCTTACTTGGATGGGTCTGCCATCAGGTGTCAGAGCTTACCTGGATGGGTCTGCCATCCGGTGTCAGCACCTCTTCAGAGAGCTCCATCATCTTCAGGGCCATCAGGGCAATGGGCTTGGCATGGCAAAGGCTTTTCCTGTGTAGTCCTGCGGCCACGCAGTAAGCATCACCTATTGTTTCCACCTGCAGTTATCAGACAAATCAGATGCAAATGTTAGGTAATCAGCCAGAATAGAAATGATTATCTATCTGCAATCATAAATCTTGTGTGTGCGTGCACATGCACACACACAAACACACTTGTCAGCAAAACATCGATAAATTAATTACACAACTGAGTGTAATCACAGCAGAGTTTGCAAACAGTCATAGTCAAGGGCTGACAGCTCACTCCAGGGCTGTTCATCAACACGATCACCACCGACGATCACCGAAACTGGAAACAACAGAGACATTATAATTCTCCTCCACCGAAATAGAGTTGTCAGTTATTTGTCTGGAAGATGTTCAAGTGACGACCTTCTAGAAAGCTACTCTTCGACTTTCCTCAAACCATAAAGTACATCTTCAAGAAGTCATTCTCGGATACCCCTCACCCCATTTGCTCATCTTAAATGCTCCATCTTTTTCAGTAGTTTCTTTATTTGCTGCCAGGGCTCAAACCCAGGGGACCTCCTTACTGTAAAGCCCGTGTTCCATCATGAAGCTGCATCGGTACTTTTTTTCAATATGTGTGATCTGTTGTAAAATCCACTCTTACCCTCAATAATCACAATGCCCAACATTTCTCAAACTCCTACTCAGTACCTTAGTTGTATCAAGCACTTTGTATGCCTTAGTTCATTTCTTCCTCACAAGCGTATCAGGCAAGGAAACAAGTTATGCAGATGAGGACGTGACATGCAGAAAACATGTCTAATTCTGCGACTGGTACGTTGAGCCTTGTTCTAAGCCTAATGCCACTGTTCATTCTAAATGGCCATTGTTTCTGTAAGAAGTTTAGAATATTCTGCCTCTTATTAAAAATCTCAAATTCCCAAAGTTTGGGAGCATGGCATAAAAATAAGATACTTATTTTAAGAAAAACATTCTTTCACTCACCAAAGTAAGTATGGTACTAAAGTTTCCCATCGTTCTAAAAGCACCAGTAGGGAAGTGAGGAAATATATTTGATGCCCATTTCCAGCATCATGATTTCTGTAAAGTTCCTCCATGTACCCCACCAGTTTTAGAACTAGACTTTTACTTCTATTTCAACAGCTCCACACTTTGCTATAACATTCATCATAACCCATCCTCAATGCGTGACTAATGTATGTGCCCCCATATGTTTTCATGTACTTACCATAATGTCTAAACATAACTATTTAATGTGTACCTATCATATTAATAAATTAACCAACCACGTTTGCCATGCTTACAGTAAGTCCTTCTAAACCTTTGTACATTTCACCATTTATTTTATGAGCACTGCATAGATTTTTGTAGGAAAAAATTATCTCTAAACAACTGCAGACACATCTATCATAAGTATATCAAGAATTATTTTTTAAAAGCCTACTGGTTAAGATGTGATGGTAGTAATTCAATTTATACACACACACACACATTCTACCACTACAGTGTTAAGTACGCACTGCATTACAATTTGCTAAGCACTAATTTAGTAACATAATTGTAACAAGTTCATGGGAATAATAATTCCAAAATTATTAGACTTTCATAGTGTTATCGGAAAATGCATTACAAATTATTCTAAGGGGCCAGGAAGTAATACTGTAGTTAATGAAAAGCCCTGGCATGTGCCCAGCCCGGGCTCAATTCCTGGCATCACACGAGCCCCTAAGCATCACTGGGGGTCACCCAGGCAACGTCCAGCACTGCAGACCTGAGAACGCTTCCTGGTGTCCTTGCACTGTACCACTGACTTGGTTGACCAAGAATCCTGTGAGGAAGGCCTCTTGAAGCCCCCCCTCAGCCCTCTTGGAGCCCCTCAATAATTCCTAGTACCCTCAGACCTATCATCTAGCTCACAATTTTCACTGTAAGACAAGTTTACAGATTCCAGAAAGTAGTTAGAAGTAAAGCGTGGTAAGAACAGAAAACTGTGTGGGAGTGATCTCGCAGCAGGTAGGGAGCTTGCTTGGGATGTGACTGACTCAGGTTCAATCCTCAGAATCCTATATGCTCCCATGAGCAGCACCAGGGTGCAGATCCAGGAGTAACTAAGCTCTGAGCATTGCCAGGTATGGCCCCTCTGCTTCCCCCAAAAAAAAGAACAGAAAAACAATACACTATACCTCAGCAAAGGTTTTATTTCAAATAATGTCTCGAAGAATTCCTACTATGAAAGATACAGTGAAAATTAAACATTTAAAATATAGCTTTTTGTCATATTCTCCCTAAAAACATAATGTTCTTTACTAATCCTCACATCTCCTTCCTTTACATAACTACAATTTTGAAATCCAGAATGCATTAGCATGCAAAAGTACATAGTCTTTGAAATTTTGTCAGATTATCAGGACACATAGATAGGACATAGAGATAGTAAAGGACTGTAAAGAAATAAACGGCTTTACAGTCACTCTGAACATGCATAATCCTGAGGCTTAACATCTTTTTGAAAGTTCTGTCTCATTCCAATTCAGCACGTGTGTTTCTATAATTTGTCACAGGAATATTTAAGGCTAAATTGTGGGTTGTGCCTTCCTTTAGGAGTGTCTAACATAGTGATATGAAATGGAACACATATATAACCAATGGAATAACATAAACCTAACATAGTTCAAGATGAAAGTGTATATAATAAACACAGCAACTTTATATTAAACTCTCTACATGATCAAGATTTCATAGTATTATCTCCCAAACCTTTGAAGTCAGATTAGGTATCAGAAATAGTAGCACCTGGCGTGGATGCGGGAAAAGGGGACTCTCTTACATTGTTGGTGGGAATGTCGACTTGTACAACCTTTCTGGAAAACAATATGGACATTCCTCCAAAGACTAGAAATTGAGCTCCCTTTTGACCCGGCCATACCACTCCTGGGAATATACCCTGGGAAGCCAAAAACACACAGAGGAAACAAAATCTGCACTTTTATTTTCATAGCAGCACTATTCACAATAGCCAGAACCTGGAAACAACCAGTATGCCTGAGAACTGATGACTGGATAAAGAAACTTTGGTACATCTACACAATGGAATACTACGCAGTTGTTAGAAAAAAATGAAGTTATAAAATTTGCCTATAAATGGATGGACATGGAAAGGATCATGTTGAGTGAAATTAGTCAGAAGGAAAGAGAGAGATATAGAATGACTGCATTTATTTGCACACACACACACACACACACACACACACACATATATATACATACATACATACAATGATACCAAAATCCATTGTCAGGTGAAACATGGATCAGGTCTTACCAAAAATGGAAATTACCACAAACATGTGGGAGTAAGAGGTTAGGTAAGACAGAGAAGGGAACATGTGTGAATAAGTGTCAAAAGGGCTAATACCAACCTAGAACTGAGCATTAAATGCAGACAAAAAATGCACATGATGGCCTCTAAGTGTATGTATTGCAATCCACAATATGTAAGAGAAGGAAAGAGAGAAAGGAGAGAGAGAAAAGAGATAAAGAACCTGACATTCAGGCAGACTATGGGAGGGGGGGGAATTAGGACATTGGTGGTAGGAAATGGGCACTGGTGGAGGGCGGGGTGCTGGAACACTATGTGACCAAAACCTCCAAACATGAACAATGTTGTAATTGAATATCTCATGGTGGTATAATAAAATATTTCCAAAAAAAGAAATAGTAGCACCAAGATATAGGCAAAAGAATGACCCCATACTGACTTGGAAATCAACAGATATTCATAAATAATCAACATAACAGAACTTAAGACAGGTAGAACTTAAGCCATCACGTGAGGGTAGGTAATGATGCAGTAAAAATAGTCTCTAAATCTTAATGCACTAGAAATATAGTTTATTTCTTATTCCTGCTACATATTTATGAGGAACTGAAAAAGTGCCATAATTCACCACATAATCACTGCCCCTATGTGACTACCACAAACATTTTTCAGAAATACCAGCAAATTTCTTGAAAGCATCCACGATCAATGGAATATTATGAAATTATAATGAAAGATTGTATCTGCAGTCTGCCAAAACTCAGATGGAACTGAAGTGGAGCGTCTTGGATAAGGACATTCTGTGAAGGACAGCTTCACATAACGGTTATGCTCCCCCCTTGTCTTTTTGCACAGAATTTTTAATACCAAATCCATAAACAACAACACTGTTGTAACCATGTTACTTGGCCTATAACAAAAATTAAAAAAAATTAAAATAAAAGGAGGGCACACAAGGACTGTTCCCAGTTTGCCCATGGACATTTGAGGTGCGTTGGGGGGTGGATAGTAAACAGGACCACACGTATGGGACAAGAGTAAAGCTTATTTGGGGTTGGGCCTGGACCACGCCCAGTGGTGCTCAGAGGCTAAGCTCTGTGCCCAGGAATGAGCCCTGGCAGTGCCGGGGGGACCATATGCGGTGCCAAGTTGATAGGACGCAGGGCAAGTGCCTTAATCCCTGCACTATCTCTTCATGTGACTCCCCAACAGATCCTTGTAACCCAATTTCTGCTAACAATATTAACAAGTAAAATCTGTGAAAACAATTCCGTAGTTGCCAGTATTTCCTCATTTCAGATGATCAGATTTGTCTGAAGTAGGGATGAAACATGAAAAAACAATCCCTCTGCTTCGTATGATTTGTTCTTTATTGCACAATAGTGTCCTTTGAAAAAGCCTGCCATAATGGTTATGTTGCCCCCTTGTATTTTTGCACAAAAAGTCATAAAAATACGTGATGATTCTTCAGTGAAACGCAGTCAGTGAAACCGAGTAGGAGGAAACTGGCTTTCCCGGGGGCTGTGGCCCAGCAGCTGCCCCTGTGTCTCTGCAGCTGGCACAGACAGCTTCATTCTCAGACGCTATATTGGGGAATCCACCCCAACATTTCCATTCCTCCCCTACAAAGACGTGATTACCAAGCAGGAAAATGTATCAGCAGACCATTCTATTTTTCTAAGTAATCTTGTAGTCATTCAATCTTCGCATCTCCCCACTAGGACCCATCTGATGGTGCGCTGAAGGCTGACAATCTGGAAATAGTGTCGACGGATTAATGAAACCAGGGCTGCCTGGCTGGAGCTCTGCGCTTGTGCCTGGACCAGAACTGAGGTGTGATGAGTCATTCAAACTGCTCTGAAATGCTTCTCAATCTACTGCCCCTGTGCCTTGCACAGGGAATGCAAAACCCTTGTTGGCACTGCCATGAGCCCTCCCGGCACTGCAGACAGGAGCTTCTGTGCGCCGGTGCATGGGCTTGGGCACGCCAAGGCTTCCCTCCACAGTACTGACCAGAGGTCATGCCCGTCATTGTGCCCAGCCTCCAGTTCCAACCTGGCTCCTTGCAGAGACTCCAATTCAGAGAAGGGCGGAAACCACATCGACAGACGCTTCCTGAGAGCCTCAAGGATTGATTTTCTAAGGGGGAATCCCACAGAGAAAAGGAAAGGGCTCTTTCTACCTCACTAGCTTGGCAGCTTTTTCAGGATGTTTCCCAAATAAGACAGAATCAGAGCTGAGGACTCTGTTCTGCATGTCACAGCTTCCTGGTGTCTCCTCTGATTCTGTGTTTGAAGACTCCTATGTATGAGAGGGAAGTTAACAAGCATTACAGTATTTACCTGCTATTTGCCCGGACAGCCAGTGAATGTCCAGGAGAGCACTTGGGCCCTAGACCTCCTGCCATTCCCAGCTTTCCTGACTTGTACCCGACCCAGTGGCACCACACTCTTCTCCTGGCATTCCGGTCTTCAGAGCTAGCCACAGCTTCTAGAATGCCTTTGCATTTGCACTCACAGACAATCATCTGGCAAAGCATTTAGTGAACCCCCAAATGTTCTTTTGAGCTCAATTAAACACACCCAAGTTCACTGTGCATAATGGTTTAGGAATCCAACTGGAAACAGGTCTAACTGAGGACTTACTGATTGAAAACCAACTCCAAACTATCCCTTCTTTGAAAAAGTTTCTGTAATTACACTAATTTTGGCTAATGCTTCTGACCTAAATACTCCATTTTCAAGGATGTCTCTGCAGTGCCCAGCTGATACAGCATGAGAAAGGAGGTCACGGATATAAATAGAGCAGAGATTTGGCATGGGTACTACTCCCCAAAGAGAAAATAGACTAACTGGCTGCCTGTCAAAGAAAGCTCTTCCTCTGATGAAACTCTCAGGAGCTCACAATATGAATCCCCACTCCAAACCTGAAATCTCAACCATGGAAATATTATTGCCAGGTCCCAAGCTGTTTATCATCAATGCTACTAAAGACTGAGGCCTGAGGCATGTAAGGAATGCTGTGTGTATGCATGTATGTGTGTGTGTGTCCAGTCCAAATTTCTTTCTAAATCCTCAAGTTAAAAGTGGGCAACTGAAACTTTTGACTTTACACTCGACTGTCTAAAAATTCTCAGCAGAGCTCAATCTTTTCACTTTCATCACCACCATTATTCTATTTTACTCAGTGCTCCAAACAGAATGAAAGACTATGTTCTTTGTAAACTTTCTGTATCTCAAACATTTGTGTTTATAGTCAGAGTAATTGCTCCACCTGGAATCTATCCTTTCACACATCATAAAAGATTCACTGACTATTATTTCAGAAACAGCTTTGCAGTGATTCCTATCGTCTAAAACATGGCCCCAGAGAATGGTATCCATTATATTTTTCAGTAATCATATAGCGAGTACTAATTAATGCTAGTTCTTGTCACAAAAGTGAATGATTTCAAGATTCCATAAAGCTAAAGCTATTAAGACAGTATGATATTGGTGGAAGAACCAGCAAATAGCTCAGTGGAACAGAACACAGCTAATTAGAGCAACTGTTCTTTGACAAGTGACAAATTTCTCTCTCACCTGCCACCCAGAGTAGGCAGTTTTAGAAGACTACCTTTTCCAAACCCTGTACTATGAGTAAAGTTTGTTACACAGCTCCAAGTCTTTCATCAGGCTACATCTGGCATCCTCTTCTGTCAGTCTACCCAGCTCCCGGAAAATGGCATCCTTGCTGCTTGCAGGCCTCAACTGAGCCTTGCATTCTCCATCCCACTCCTCCTGCCATTTGTGCTCATCTAGTGTCTCCAAGCATCTGTCATTTAACATTAGAAGGAATGATAATGTCCCAGTTATCTTTTAAGCCCTGTAGGGATTAGCACAGAATTTGTATTAGGGAATTGTGTCTAAATCCAACGGTATTACAATTTCTATCAAGAACTAAATACAGATGTGTCCATGTTTTAAAAAATCTGCATCACTGCCATATGTCTATAAAATATTTGTATTCAGACAGATGAGGTTGACCTGTATAGTGTGAGAACAAGAAAATATTTAGGCACTCAAGTGATCTGCATGTAGATGCAGCAGGAATTTCCATTATACAGGCAAACTGGCTCCATCTGTGGGGGGTCCCAACAATGATTTCATGTTCTTGAGTACATCCTGCCTTCCCAGGTAACCTACTATAACCCACCACTTAACATTTCAGCAAAAATTCTTTATATTCTTGTTTCTTGATTCTGTCCACGAAACCACCTTTTTGCAGTCACAGTGATTTTTATAAAGCAAATTGTAATTCATGAGCAATTGTAATTGTTCATGCAACCAGAGCATATTTTTTCCATCTATTTCATTGTTTGGAATGATGAAACAGTTCCTACTGACGTTTCACAGACATGCTACGCTGAAATTATTCTCTGACTTTCTGAACCAAGGTTTCTGTTAGCCTTTGAAAGTCAGAGCAATTCAGTTTTAAAGAAGACTCAGTTATGTAGAAAAAAGTGGTGTAGATATGAACATCTTAACAAAAATATTTATATTATTAAAATGGGCTAAAACTGTGGACCTATGGAATAGAACTGTGGACCTATGGAATATAATTGAGTATCCTGACACCCAACCTCAAACACATGATCATTTAATCTTTGATAAAGGTGCAATGAGTCTAAAATGGAGTAAGGAAAGCCTCTTCAACAAGTGGTGTTGGGAAAATTGGGCAGCGACATGTAAAAAAATGAATCTGGACCTGTGTCTAACACCATGCACAAAAATCAGATCAAAATGGATTAAAGATCTCAATATCAGACTTGAATCCATAAAAGTACATTGAAGAAAATATAGGAAAAACTCTCCACGACATTGAAGCTAAAGGCATCTTCAAAGGTGAAACATCACTAACAAAGCAACTAGAAGAAAAGATAAACATATGGGACTACATGAAACTAAAAAGCTTCTGCACCTCAAAAGAAATAGTGACTAAGATACAAAAGCAGTCCACAGAATGGGAAAGAATATTCACCCAATACCCATCTGATAAGGGGTTAATATCCAGGATATATCAGGCACTGGTAGAACTTTACAAGAAGAAAACAAACAACCCCATCAAAAAATGGGGAGAAGAAATGAACAGAAACTTCAGCAAGGAAGAAATTCGAATGGCCAAAAGCCATATGAAAAAATGCTCATCATCACTAATCATCAGAGAGATGCAAATCAAAACAACAATGAGATACCACTTTACACCACAGAGACTGGCACATATTCAAAAGAGCAAGAACAACAAGTGCTGGCGTGGATGTGGGGGAAAGGGGACACTCATCCATTGTTGGTGGGAATGCCGGCTGGTACAGCCTTTCTGGAAAACAATATGGACATTCCTCCAAAGACTAGAAATTGAACTCCCATTTGACCCAGCCATACCACTCCTGGGAATCTACTCTGGGAAACCAAAAATACACAGCGGAAACACCATCCCTACTTTTATGTTCATAGCAGCATTATTCACAATAGCCAGAATCTGGAAGCAACCAGAGTGCCCGAAAATCGATGACTGGATAAAAAGCTTTGGTACATCTACACAATGGAATACTATGCAGCTGTTAGGAAAAATGAAGTTATAAAATTTGCCTATAAATGGATGGACATGGAGAAGATTATGTTAGTGAAATTAGCCAGAAGGAGAGAGACAGATACAGAATGACTGCATTTATTTGCATGGCATAAATATATATGTACATATTATGATACCAAGATCCAAGGTCAAGTGAAACATATATCAGGAGGTCTTGTCAAAGGTGGAAATTATCCCAAACGTGTGGGGAGTCAGAGGTTAGGTAAGACAGAAAATGGAACAGTGTGCTAACAATTGTCGAGGGTACTAATGCCAACCTAGAACTGAGCATTAAATAGAGGCAAAAGGATACACATGACAACCTTTTACTGTATGTTCTGTAATCCATAGTCTGGAAGGGAAGGAAAAAGAGAAAGAGAGAGAAAGGGAAAGAAATAAAGAACCTGCCATGGAGGAGGGCTGGGGAAGGGGGGAGGGAATCGGGGGACGTTGGTGGTGGGAGATAGGCACTGGTGGAGGGCACGGGTGCTGGAACACTGTATGGCCAAAACCCAAATATGAACTTTTTAATTGTATATCTTTTTATTTGTATATCTCACGGTGGTATAATAAAATACTTAAAAAAATAAAA
>JAJIBD010002233.1:0-41166 GCA_021461705.1 Cryptotis parvus
ATATAACAATAGTCTGAAAATGAAGCCCCAGTTCTGGATTTTATAATAAAGATTATAAATCTGTTTTTTATATTTTATTTTATATAAAGTATTAAAAAATCCCTCACTCCAAGAAGTACCCTAAAATGTTTGTCCTCTAATATGTATCTTTTTCCACAGTCAAGGAAAATTCTAGCACAGGGGTTTTATTGGTGGGGGCACTTTTTGACAATACTCAGAAGTACAGTTCCATTCCTGGGGCTCATCAGAACCACCCCTGGTGGTGTTTAGGGGCGAAGAGGTACCAGGATCAAACCCTGGCTTTGCACATGCCAGCCTGAGCCACTTCCTTGAACCACATCCCTGGCTCTCAAACAGAGGTTTTTAACCTATGTTTGTGCCACCTAAAGCTCTTGGCAGCCTGTAAGGTGATGGTACCCATTCTCAAAATAATGTTTTTATATTCACAGTGAAAAGGAGGATGACAAAGCAACCAATTATGCAAAAATGCAGGGACAATGATACTTAAAAATGTGTGGTTTACTAGTAGTGTGTAATTTTTTAGTTTATTAATAACATACTGTGCAGGAGGAAGAGAGCGGCATGGAATGACTTCAAAAGCATCGAAGAAATAGCTAAAAAGACAAAGAACCTCTAGCTCGGGCACATCTCTTCAACTCCACCATTCTCCCTGCATTAACATACACCTCAAAGACCTGGGCCCTACGAAAGCAGGATGAGAATGCTATTCGGGTCTCCCAATGAGGAGCTGAAAGAGCTATGCTTGGAATATCACGCCCCACTCAAGTGAAAGAAGGAATCCGAGCTCTGACCTCCATCACTGTTCCAGAGTCAGGGACGCTGTCTCGTTTGCCAAGGCATCGAAAATCAGATGGGCTGAACATGTAATGCGATTTGGAGATGAACACTGGACTAGAGCCATTACCGACTGGATCCCACGGGATGTCAAAAGATCACGTGGCCACCCACTTATAAGATGGTCAGACTTCTTCAAGACCCTGAACGAACGGTTTGAGGCTCTTTGTATTCCTGAAGCAACCAGATGCCACTGGGCTACACTGGCACGTGATAGGGTCAAATGGAAATATTACTGTGCCTGCTCGAGCAAATCAACGAATAATGGAATGTCAAGTGATCATGTGATGAATAATAAGATTCCTTCGGGAATCTAAAAATCACCATGGCTCTGAAGTAGAGATGACTGTGAATAATACACTGAAGTATCTGCACTGCTGTAGCATGAAGGATCTGAAAAGCTGGACGGCTTTCCTGGTACAGTAACAACCATCACATCCATACCACAGCCCACAGCCCTTCGTCTATCCCCACAGCACCACTGGGGAGACCCCTCTGAAAAACACCAACAGAGTTCCAAGGAATAATCCTAAAAGATGTGAAATCCCTACTTACTCTATAGAGGTTATTCCTACACAATTCTCCATAGATCTGGGTTTAAAAAATCTCCAAACTCTTTCCATCCCAAGGGGGGCAGATCTCAATATCAGACCTGAATACTTTATGGATTAAAGTACATTAAAGAACATTAAAGTACATTAAAGAAAATATAGTGAAAACCCTCCATGACATTGAAGTTAAAGGTATCTTCAAAGATGAAACACCACTAACAAAGCAATTGGAAGCAGAGATAAACATATGGGACTGCATGAAACTAAAAAACTTCTGCACCTCAAAAGAAAGAGACCAAGATAGACAGTCCACAGAATGGAAAGAATATTCACCCAATACCCATCTGATAAGGGGTTAATATCCAGGATATATCAGGCACTGGTATAACTTTACAAGAAGAAAACAGCCAACCCCATTAAAAAAAAACAATGGGGAGAAGAGATGAACAGAAAATTCAACAAGGAAGAAATTCAAATGGCCAAAAGGCATATGAAAAAATGCTCATCATCACCAATCATCATGGAGATGCAAATCAAAACAACAGTGAGATATCATCTCAGACCCCAGAGACTGGCATATATCCAAAAGAGCAAGGACAACAAATACTGGCGTGGATGAGGGGAGAAAGGGACCCTCATCCATTGTTGGTGGGAATGTCGACTGGAACAGCCATTTTGGAAAACAATTTGGACATTTTTCCAAAGACTAGAAACTGAGTTCCTGTCTGACCCAACCATACCACTCCTGGGTATATACCCTGAGAAGCCAAAAACACACAGCAGAAACACCATCTGCACTTTTATTTTCATAGCAGCACTATTCACAATAGCCAGAATCTGGAAACAACCAGAGTGCCCGAGAACTGATGACTGGATAAAGAAACTTTGGTACATCTACACAATGGAATACTATGCAGCTGTTAGGAAAAATGAAGTTATGAAATTTGCCTATAAATGGATGGACTTGGAGAAGATCATGTTGAGTGAAATTAGCAGAAGGAAAAAGATATAGAATGACTGCATTTATATGCATTATATATGTGTGTGTATATATATACACACATATATATGATCATATATATCATATATATGATATATATGATACAGTGATACAGTGATACCAATATCCAAGGTCAAGGAAAACATGGATCAGGAGGTCTTGTCAATAGGTGGAATCTACCACAAATGTGTGGGAGTCAGGTAAGATAGAAAAGGGAACAATGTGATAATAATTGTAGAAAATGGTAATACCAGCCTAGAACTGAACATTGCACATAGGCAAAAAGATACACGATACCCTCTAGATGTACTGCAATCCACAATGTGTAAGAGAGGGAAGAGAGAAGGAGAGAGAGAGAAAGAGAAAGAGAAAAGAGATCAAGAACCCAAATGCTTTTTTACTTTTTTTTTGTACCACCATGAGATATAGAATTACAAAGATGTTAATGTCTGGATTTGGTCATACAGTGTTCCAGCACCAATCCCTCCACCAGTGCCCATTTCCCACCACCAATGTCCCAATTCCCTCCACCAATTGGGGACATTGGGTGGTGGGAAATGGGCACTGGTGGAGGGGATTGGTGCTGGAACACTGTATGACCAAAAATCCAGACATTAACATCTTTGTAATTCTATATCTCACGGTGGTACAATAAAAAAGTAAAAAAGCATTTGGGTTTTACTTGAAAATTCACAGATCCTCATAGAAGAGATTATAATTAGTAATCCAAACATTAAGTTGCTTAATGTTTTTTAAAGCCCCTTTAAACTATACATTTAAAATGGCTTACATGGTAAATTTTGTTATGTATATTTTACTACAATATTAAAATATGTATAAGTGGGGATAAAATAAAGCTTCAGAGATAAAGTTTACTTACACACACACAAAAAAAAAACAAACCACCAGTACCTAATTCCCTCCATGAACATCTAATAAGCACATTGGATTTGGTCTCTGTTGGAAACCCAGAGTTTTGTTGGACCCACAGTTCAACAAAGGAAGCAATGGACTGGCCTGCAGAACTAAGAATGAAGTGTGAGCTCCACTTACAGAACCCAGGTCAGGTGTCCTGCAAACATTTCTGGAGGGGAAAGGCAGGAAGAACAGGGAAATCTCTGAGCAAGGTTGCTTCTTGGGTCAACTCTAGCCTAGGTCTCACTCTCTCCTGAATTTTTTTTGTTTTGGTTTGGTTTTGGAGATCATCCCTGCCTGTGCTAAAGGCTTACTCCTGGCTCTGAGCTCAGGGATCACTCCTGGTGCTTCTCGAGGGACCAGCTGGGTGCCAAGGATCAAACTGGAGTCAGCTGCATGTAAGGCATTTTACAGGTAAGGTAACACCTTACCTGCTGTATTACTTGACTCCATTGTACATCTATACCACATCACGTTGCACCATTTGCTCCTCAGTTCAAAAGCTGGTTTATGTTTTATCGTGTGATCAACACTTGTATAATTGTGCTTAAAAGGTAAACAGGGCATCATTATTCACCAGTGACACATGGATATGCGTCTTGTCCCTTGCACTATGAGCCTCAAGCCTAGAGTTCTCAGCGCTCACGCATTGCCAACATGTAGAAACAAACCCAAACTATTTCAAGACCACTTGTGTCATTTCGACAATGAGTGGATGATGAGCAATGATTGCTATTTTACACCGGTGGCCAGGTGAAGTATTAAGGATCATCCTTGGAATTGCTACGCATATAGGTAAGAGTAGGGTTGGGATGTGGAGCCACATGAAATTGTGGTCAAAAGCTTCAGAAAGAAGACGGGAATTTGAGTGTACCAGATGGATTCAAAGATGCCATGCTGTGGCAAAATGAAGTAAATTCAAATTACATGCGTGGCACTGGAGACAGCCCATCGGATCACAAAACCAATCACAGCGGTGCAGTCTTCTGATACCAAGGATTAAATTTGATGTCAGCAATAACAATTACAACGTTAACTCTTTTTTTCAGACCAGAAAAATGTTCATTGAGTTGAAATGATGTACATTGCTTTGGACTATCTGATCTTTATGTATTCATGTGTTTCTGTGTACCCTAATTTTGCATGAAAGACAGCCTAGTAATAAGTGATTTTTAAGTAATGCCTGCACAATTGGGGGAGGGGCAGGGAATTATACCGACATAATCATTGCACTTATTTTTCTGCCCAAAAAATTGGTATAAAATCTGCCATGATTATTTTGTAAAGTATGGTATTCATGGCACCTGAGGTGCCTGGGAGGGATGGCAGGTTCTAGCTCTGGCCCGCCACCCCAGCAGAGCCTCACAACAAGCCAGGCGACGCCCCACTCCATGAGGATCTCCATTTCCCACATCCAGATTTCCCCCTCATCAGAACTCCACCCAGCAGACCAGCCTATCACAGCTTGCAGCCGGTTCATCAATAAATGCTGGATTTTGAGATGATTACAAGAGTATGCTACCCGCACGGCAGAGCCTGGCAAGCTACCCGTGTCGATTTGATATGCCAGATACCAGTAACAATTATATACCTCATTCCCATCACCTGATGGAATGGTTTGAGGCTCTTTATGTTCCTGGAGCAAGCAGGTGCCCTTGGGCTCTACTTGCATGAGACAGGTCATATGGAGAAGTTACTGGTGCCCGCTCGAGCAAATCAATGATGAATGGGAAGACAGTGACAGTGATAAGACAGTGGTATTCATGGGCTGTTGGGTCTGGGTCTCAAACAGCAGCAAGCAGTTACCAGCCTTTGCCCCCAAATCTGTCAGTTATTGGTTGAGAGCTCTCGGGTGGACATAACCTCTTAGCAGGGTCATGGCCTTGAGGCATTGGTGAGAGCAGGAAGGGCAGCAGCCTGTCTCCAATAGCAACACTCACAGCCAGGAGGCCTGGCACCAAGAGCATCCACCCAGCCTCATCATTTTTGGATCAAACTCATCTGGAGTGAGGTTTATAAAATCCAGACATTCTGGACGTGGTTCCTTCCCTCTTACTTCCACTGTACCGTGAAGCCTGGGCTGCTGGGTTCTACCCAAATCTGCCACCTTAGGCTCAGGATTAAGGACCCTCCTGCCTGCTTCAGCTGAAACTGCCCTTGGGCTTCCATCTGTGCACAGTCAGCGGGGCCTCCTGAAGTCACCCGAGGTGACCTGCAGGCACCCTGGCAGTTATGTGTGTGCCAGGCCATACGAGGACAACAGTGTGTGGGGGGAGACTTGACTTCAGGAAATAAAGCAAGTGAGCATTCTGGATCTGGCTCCTCAAGGCAGCTCCGGGATGGGCGAGTCTCATCCTAGTGGCAAGAGACCAAGCACACAGTCAATGCAGAACAAATAACACCAACTGAGCAGAGACACAGTGCGGGCCGCCTGATCTGGACTCTGGACACGAGAGCAGCGAGATGCCCGGCCACTCCAGTCTTGAGCCATTTTGACCCAGCTGGGAAGAAGCTTCTACAAAAAATCTTCCATGGCATGGCTCTGTTTGGAAGCCAAGGATAGGACCAGAAAATGAAACTTGGTTAGGGATAGGCAGGACACAGACTCGCACCCCCAGGGCTTGGGGGACAGAGAGGCATCTGGACTTCAGTTCTGGCCTTTGCAGTGCTTGTGGTCAGGTGGTGCCTCAGTCTGGCCTCCACAGAGCCCCCTCCTCTTACATCCAGTTGGAACAATCTCAGCCAGTGTCTGCTTGAATAGGTGGGCTCTGTCCCAAATCTGGATTTGCTAGGCCCAATTTCTGCCTCTCCTAGTTATTGCAGCAAGCATACCCCTCCACCCATGTAGTTGGTCCAATAAAGGAAGTCAGGGCCACAGAGGTGGCTCAAGAGCTAGAGCTAACATGTGAGAGTCCTGGAGACTATCTCTGGAACCACATGGTCTCCCAGAACCAGTCTGGGGCAGGGGAGTATCTGTTTGTGTGTCTGTGTGTGTCTGTGTATCCGTGTGGTGGGAGACTCAGCTCTTTCCCCGAAAAAAAGAAAGGAAAACAGTAAGTTCCTGGGGTGGTGGCCACCTTGTCCCCTTCCCCAACCCTACTTGGAGGCTGGAAAGCTATTTAGGAAACTACAAATCAGATCCTCTTGGAGACGGGAAGGGATTTCCTAAGGTCATTTCCAGCTGGGCCACAGCCAGGCACTGTGGGAGCAGGAGGCGAGCCGTGCTATTTAAAGAATGTGCATGAGGCGAAGGGCCACAACACTGGACTTGACTCAGGAACCGCCTGCCAGGTGTTCTTCCT
This sequence comes from Cryptotis parvus, assembly GCA_021461705.1. Taxonomy (NCBI): domain Eukaryota; kingdom Metazoa; phylum Chordata; class Mammalia; order Eulipotyphla; family Soricidae; genus Cryptotis; species Cryptotis parvus. The sequence continues at coordinate 6,624 of JAJIBD010002233.1, forward strand.
GCTTTGGTCACTGAGCTTTCTTCTTTTTGACCTCAGACAAGTCAACTGGCTGTCTAACAGCTTCCGGTTCTGCACCAAGAAATGCCACAGCTCCAAGCACCAGCATAGACACCAACCACAAGGTCCTTTAATCTTTTGCCCTAACTTGGCCAGCACCTGTCCTACATACGGGTCCAAGGATTGGCAGTGAGAACCAAGGTGACAGACGAGTGCTTCTTGACCTTTCTACCTTTGTGCACTGGTATTAGTCTATGAACTGGCGACTGAAGCCCACAGTGCTAGAGGCTTGGAGCCAAGATAGAGGGACTGTAGGAACAATGGCTGATCGCCACAGAGGTATCTAGTCACCCCACAATGGGCCACAGAACCCCAGGGAGAACCCCTGGAGGTGGGACATGTCAGGTAGAGATCTCGAACAGTCAAGACAAGCTAAGAAGCTAGGACAGAGTAGGAAGCTAAATAAATGTGATTTGCAAATAAGAGGGAACTGGTTCGCTGGGGTTCTGGTGGGCCCCTGTTCCTATGAGACAGCTCAGCTCCCTCACCCTTGCCGCTAGCATTTCTCAAATAAATGACAAACACCCAAAACCTTGTCCAGGGTCTGCTTCAGAACTCAAGCTCAGAAGAGGGGGGTACAACTCTTGTGCGCTCTCTGACCTGCACAGGGAATCATAATCATGCAGAAGCAGAATTAGAGCCATGAATAAATCCTCCTGGGTGTCCCCTGCTAGAGCCGGGGCAGTAACTCTCTCCCTGGCTTCCACTGGGCACAGACACTGGTCCCCCCAACTGTAGGCACTGTGCCAGTACCTGTCATGAGCTGGCACCGTGGAACTCGCCCCATGAGCAGAAGCCACAGCGCCTCCGCTCCACTCCTATCTCAGGTCTGAGTGTGTGTGCATGGGCCTTGCTCCAAGGATCACCCTTCCAAGGAACCTAACTTCCTCCCTCTGCCCACGAGTTCCCAGTAGAGAGGTGCCTTTGCTGTTGACTTCATCCTTGATGTGTGCCTGCAAAATAGGAGTCACGTGCTTTTCCTGTGAGGGAACCCCACATCAGAGTGAGGGCAGATGGTTACTTGAGGACAGGAACATAACTCTCAGTCCTTGTTCCAAAAGCGCCTGTTCCTGCAGCCCCTCTTGCTCTAGACAAGGCTGTGGAAATGACGCTTGTCCTCAGAGCCACAGCCAAAGCAGTGACGGCCAGAGCCAGCCGTCCCTGAACAGCAAACTGCTTTTGCATTTTCCCCATCCCTACTCCATCCCAGGAAGACACAAAAGCAAAGCAGATAAATCTTGCCTGTGACTAATACTGGCGCAGGGCAAATGTTTTCTGGTTTGGGACCAGCTCCCACTCAACTAGCTTTATAAAATAATAAGGATCATGTGGTGGAGTTGGTGTTGTCACATGAATACTGTGCCAGCCAGAAGCTCTTAAGTCCAATGAGAGAGAATCCAACCTACATGGTTTCAGAATGTGCCGGCTAGGTAGGGGGCCGGCATGGACCCAATGACACAGGTGCCCTCACTGCAGAGAGAGAGTCAGCACTAGGGCAGCCTCTGTGCCAAAGGAGAGCCGTCCCCTCTGATGGTGCAGTTTCACCTACCTACCCACCTCCTTTCTGGAACTGTAGCCTTTCACGCCAAGAACTTCTACCCCACTCCCCAACTTTGGAATATCTGGTCTAGAACTAACCAAGACTTGTTCTGACAGCACCCAAGTCTGGTGTCTAGGAAGTAAGAGGGCTTGGAATTCAACGTTCCAGACTTTAGTCTGCTTCCAGCCCCTGAGCAAGGTAGCTGGTCTCCCTGAACCTCTGATGCCTCCCCACTAGCATGAATGAAGAAATGAATATCTTCTACTCCACTGGGCCCTGTTTTTGGGGTATTCAGTGAAGTCACAGTGCTCACTCTCTCCTGCTAGAGCTTTCCCTATGCCTCACACGTGTGGTAGCACTGAACTGCAAATTGCCAGATTCAACACTTGAAACTTCCCTGGGTGTTGTTATTATCTCCCCCATTCGAGAGACAAGGCTACAGGTGCCAAGATGTCAGACACCTTACCAAAGGCCATGCTCTGGCAAGACAGTAGGATATGATTACAGAAACTGAGGCGTCTGTGGGGACCCAGCACCCAGTGCATGCACAACCAGCAGGACCCTCTACTCCTTCTCAGAGCAAGATAGCTCTTTCCAACACCGTGTGCCGATTCAGGCCACAGCGACACTAGAGAATATTTGGCTTTAATCTCTAGCTCTCAGGTGCAGCTACTCTCCTCCTGAAGGCTGGCCTTTCATACAAGGAGCGCTCCACCTCACAGCCAAGGGCTTTGGGAAACGTGCTTCTCAACCATCCTCACCATAATTACAGCATTGCTAGGGCTGGAACCATAGGGCCATTATACGCGGTCACTCAATGGCTCCTATAACTTCACAAGTATTCCACTGTGTCTGCCCACCGCCCTTAAGAGCTCTTTCACTATTGCAGTTGGCTAGCTGAAAGGCACTGGAACGTTCCATTGGCCTCCTATGGGATGCATCAAATATATATGCATATTAGCTCAATTGCCATCGTCTGAGTTTTAACCACATGTGATGTTTTCTTAGGTCCTGTCGTTATCCAGACAGACAAAACAAAACATAGTTGCATCTTATTAAAATGGAATTTTTCGATCCTGTTTAACAGAAACAGCTTCAGCCCTATTCCGGGACATTTTGGAATGGGTTTATTTTGGAGCCAGGCTTGAGACCATGGAAAAGCATGGGCTTAAAATCGCAGAGTTGATTATTTTAAGAGACGACAGGCCTGTTATAATTTTTTCTCTCTGGAGAAAAAAACATCACCCCCAGTCCCAACCCCAGAGAGCACTTCCCAGAGCTGGGCCCCTGGCCACATAGCAAGACTCTGTCCTCCCAGATACCTTCACTCTGTCTGCCCAAGAAGGCCTCCTCAGTTGGGGGTGGGGGGGCGGTGCTCAGTTACTTCTTGTCACAGCAATTTATACTGAGCTGACTGCTGGTTTTTATGGGAGGGGGAGATGCTCTCTCTTTGGGATGGCAGCTCTTCCAGCAATTCTCAGGCAACAGGGCCTGCAGTTTAATGCAAAGGCCCAAGAACATCAGGCAAGAGATTACCCAGGCTCCCGGGGGATACCAGGGGGCCTCCACAGTCACACCTGGTGGCAGGCAAGGGGCCACAAGATGCTGGGGGTAGGTAGAGCCCGAGCTGTCTTCTCTCCCAGCACGTCATCTTCTTGGCTTCAACTATTCAGTCACTGCTCATGGGAGGATGAACTTCTCAAGACAGCATGGAAAGCGACTCCATGCACACTACCTTTGGGAGCCTATGGGAAAACACCCTGCTGGGATCAACACAACATCCCTCCAAAGTCCAAGCCTGCCGAGGGGCTCCCACATTGGGATGTGGGGAACCCACTCTGCGGACCTGCAGGGTCTGAGAACAGAGGTGGCTGGAGACAGCAGCTGGAACCCCAGCTGGAATGTGCTGCTTGTGAGTGGAAGAAACATCACAGGCCAGCAGCTGTCGCTGTTGCACCCGTACAGCGCTGAACACAGATCTCCCTGCTTCGGGATGGAGTCCCATCTCACAGGCCCAACAAACCCAGCTCCTCATTCTCTTACTATTTCTGATGTGCAGCCCTTATCTCCAGACACCTGCACAGCCTCCCGAGAATCCTGTCTCCACCCCTGTGCTCAGACCAGCCAGTCCTCACATGATGCTGGGCTTCCCTTGCCCAGCAGCCTTGGTCATTCTCCGGAAGCTGTTCCGCATCCCTGAAATGGCCCCAGCCCCCTGTTCCCTCGTGCTGACCAGGTAGTACCAACTCTGCTGTCTCTCTTGCCCGCGCCCACCCAGCTTGTGTGTATCTGGAGATGGGCACCCACATACTGCTCATTTATGCATCCTGGTGTCCAGTACCTGTGAACCGAGCAATAATGGCACATCCACCCAGTTCTAAGCAACAACAAACTAAGAGACTGAAATGACAGCCAATGCAGCCCATTTCTGCTGGAAGCCTCTGGAGCCACTGTCAAGCCACGTTATAGGTCTCAGCTTCACCACAGCTGAGTGGGTCCTTGCTTACTTTGTGCCTGGCTGAACTCTCTCCAAGGTTGGGGTGAAGCCAATGGCCACGAAACCCTGGGTTTGGCTTTGTATTGCAATGTATTCAATTACCAATCAATGTTTCTCTGGTGGCTCCTTTCAGGAAAGTTCCAGCCACAAAATGTAATGAAGATTGAACAGTGGATTGAGCCAAAAAGGTTAATTTGACAGACAAGAGGCTGGGGGTGGGGGGCACTTCTGGGAAAGAACTCATCTTAAGGCGGGCTCTGATCTTCTCTTCATGGACTCTGTTCTTTATGTAGGAGACTGCATTCCTGCTTCCTGTCCCCACGCCCCACCTGTCACCCATGCCTTTGGCTGTGTGACTTTGCACATCTTCTAGGAAGCAGAGGGGACACTGCTGTCCTTTAAGCTCAGCTTGGTCATGGGACTTGGCTATGCCTATTGCATAAGTCTGAACTAGGAGTGCCCCAGCTTTGACTGAGGCCTGAGGGAAGAATGCATGGCCGTGCCTGCCCTCTGCACTCTGGCCTTGCCAAGAGAGGAAGAGGCCCAGGCGACTCCACTAGGTCCTGCTGAACAATGAAAGACTCAAAAGCTAAGCTGAGGGTGACTGAGCCTAGCAGGATCAGTTTACCCTCTCCTGAACCCAAATGTGTGTGTGTCAGCCAGAATCCAGCCAAGTCCAGCCAGACCAGTGGCCTCATGTGATCCTGGAAAACAAACGGTTACTATTGGATTTTGAGGTGCTTGATTCTGCAGTGTGTGTGTGTGTGTGTGTGTGTGTGTGTGTGTGTGTGTGTGTTGTGTACAGCTGATACATAGAGGATTCTGGGTAGTGGCCAACACACCAATTCTCACATTATTGATTACTGAGCACCGGGAGCAGGGCTGAGGAGTAGCCAGGCTGGGGTGGCGGAGGCAGGCTAGGCACAAGCTTCTCCCTAACCACATCTGGTGCTTTTTTGCATTCGTATATAAAAAGCACAGTTCAGCAAGGCCGGTCTGACCAGCAAGGACAGTGACACAAGGACTTTCCTGACCTAATATTTCACCTTGAAGCAAGTGAGTATTATCCCACTGCACAAATTTCCCTGGATCCAAAATAAACTTCCCATATGTATAATCTGTCTCCAGAGAAAACAAATTCATGTTTTTCTGCTTCACTACATTTTCCCTACGACACTCTTTAAAAGACTTATTCAAAATTAAAATGAATGACCTGATAATTCATGAACCTTCCTGAGAACAAGCTTCTCTACTAACCCCAGGAAGCCTTTCCTAGGCATGTTAAACAACTCCAAGATTCATCCATCTGCATCTTCTGTGGTCATTTTCTAAGCTTGGTAAAATTTCCAAGCTTGCTACTTTAATCAACTACTCTGTTCTGAGTAAAAGTAGTGCTAATTATGGGGGCCAGAGCCACAGTACAATGGGTAGGGCACTTGACTTGGACAGGGACGACCCAAGTTTAATTCCTATTTGGTTCCATGAACTCTGCCAGGACTGATCCCTGAGATAGAGCCAGGAGTAAGTCGTGAGCACTGCCAGGTGTAGCCCCCGAGAGCAAAACTAATTTTTAAACATTTTAAATTCTAATTAATATTTAAGTAGTTTAGAGAAAGATGTACACATAGGGTGAGGAGTTATTCACCATCCCCCCAAATAAACCTAAAAGAAAAAAAATGCTAGTATTCCGGAGGTCAGAGCAATAGTACCAGCAGGTACGAGCACAGAGCCAACCCAGGTTCTATCCCTGGCTCCCCATATAGTCTCCTGAGCCTTATCAGGAGTGATCCATTGACAAAGCCGGGAGTAAGCCCTGAGTACCTCCAGGTGTGGCCCCTAAACAAAACAAAACAAAAGAATGCTAGTAGTCCTTCTTTCAATGAGAAAGGTTATTCATCTTGATCGGTATTTGGCATAGTAGTTAGGGATGGGCTCTTAATGGAACTCTCACAGTTAAAGGAAGGGACCCAGGATGGCATCTTAGGAAATAGCTTTCAAGACTGAAGCTTATTATTGAGCTGTGCCTGGAGGGGGCTTCCTGGCCCCAAAGCTAAAACAATCTTTCAGAGGACTTTGTCTCAAAAGGAAATTGTTCTCTGAGATGTGTCGTGTGAACAGGACCGACACCTTCTGCCTGAAAGAAGTCTGCAATCAAAGGCTGGCAGAGGAAGCCACAGGCCTCCATGTGATTCACCCCAGCCCCGGGGACACATACACCGAGGCAGGAAACCTCAGGACAATAGAGAGACTGTCTGTGCCCACACACCAGGCCAGGCTTCCTCTTTGCCCTCACTCCTGCCACACAGCCACCACTGGTTGTGAGAGCGGATGCTGCAGTCAGTGTAGAAAAGCAAAAGGGAAAGAGTCCTTTCCTTTCTCTCCTCTAGCAAGTCATATGAGATTGCCTCAGCTCATTAAATATTGGCAATTTCAAGAGGTTCAACCTAACATAATGACTAAACATGATGGTCTTCGCCCCTCTTCCCTGTCCCTCCTCCCCAATAGACACTCACAGAAATGTATTAGCTAATTTGTGAGATGTGAGAATTTCAGTCCAAAAACAAACTGAACCCTGCTCCACCATAATAGTATAATAATAAATTTTTGTTTGTTCTTGGGCCATGCCTGGTGATGCTCAGGGGTTATTCCTGGCTCTGCACTCAGGGATTACTCCTGGTAGTGCTTGGGGGACCAGATGGGATGCCAGGGATCGAACCAGGGTTGGCCAAATGCAAGGCAAATGCATTACCCACTGTACTATCGCCCGTACCCAATTTATTGCTGTTAAAACTCTCTTTAGGGACGGGCTGTGGCTCTGGGATAGAGTATGTGACATGTGACATGAATGTGTGAGGATCTAGGCTCAATCTCCAGCACCACACAAATCATATCAGGTGATTTTCAAAATGCGAAACATTATGACTCACTAATTCTAGCCACCAAATGTAGAAGGGGTACTATGCATGCTCAGATTTTAGGGCTCCCCAGAACACAATGGTAATGCCGCATGGACTCACCCCGACAGCAACAGTTGGCCCTGGAGCTGCAGGTCGGCTGCGCAGTCCTCAGAGTAGCAATTTCTTTCAAACACCGTCTGCAAGGGGAGATACCAGAGGAAGGTCCAAATGGGATCTAATGGTAAAGGGGTGAAAAGCCAGCTGACGACTATCTTCTAAACCAGCAGGAGTCCTGAGTGGAGTCACTCAAGTGCTCCTTCCGTCCCGCCTTTTAAGAAGCCTACATGGCAGCTGCTCTTTCCACCTTTTCCTGAGAACGTCTTAAAGGCTCTCGCAGGTGAATAGTTCAGTCCAAGAAAAAATTCCTAGGAGAAAGGTCATTTCCTTTCTTGCATGACCTGTAACGGCCTGATCATTTCTCTCTGCCCGTTGTCCCGAATCTTACTGAATGGTGTCCATAGGGTGGGTTCAGGCCACCTCATCTCCCACCGTCAGAAGTCAGATAGATGCTTTGCCCATGAAGTAAGGAAGACAAGGAAAAGCAAAAAAAAAAAAAATCTCTATTTGTGATGGGCTCTACCTGAACAACAGGACAACCGGTCATTTTTGGTTCAAAAGGAAAAGTCAATGGCAACTAGCCCATGAGATTCCAGGCCTGACAGAAACCCTTTCCTGTGTCATGGAGGGACAGTGAGCATTTCAGAGGGGCATGGTCTCCTTCGAACCAAGACCCCGGAGTCAATAGCCAATGTCCTACCCAGTGTTGGGTCCCAACATTTGGTGTGCCAAAACCTCCATCTTTCCAGAAAGGCATTAATGAGCTGGGCTTGTCTGTAGAGGGTGGCCAGGAACTTCAGAGAGGCCACTGGGGAGGAATTACAGCTTTCTGCTGTGATGCAGAGAAGACTGGTCAGCTCTCCCCTAACCTGGTCACAGTAACTCGGGGGACTCCTAGTCTATGGTAGCCTGGTTTCCTGTGTCCTGGTCTTACTCTGTCCTGGGCCATTCTCTTCTGCTTGGGGACATGCATCATTTTTGGTGAAGCTTTTTTTTCTTAAGGGGCATGGGCCACTCCTGATCGTCCTGCCCTGCTCAGGGCTATTGACAACTACAGGCTCAGGGGGCTGCTTCCAGACCCAGAACCAGGGTCAGTCGTATGCTCAAGGCAAGTGCTCAATGATGATTTGGAGAGCGGAGCCTGCCGCCATTTTATGTTGCAATTTATTTACAATTAAACTCTCTCTCTCTCTCTCTCTCTCTCTCTCTCTCTCTCTCTCTCTCTCTCTCTCTGTGTGTGTGTGTGTGTGTGTGTGTGTGTTGGCAGGGATGGAGTCTCGGGTCTTACTCATGCAAGCCATATATTGTACCACTGAGAACATGCCTGACCTTGTCACTGCTCATGTTTGTGAGTTTTTTCCCCTACAGAACACAGCACAGTTCCAGGGCATCCTCTTCACAACATTCCTCCTCCAAGGTGACCTGAGCACAAACCCAAGCATCCTTCACCCCTGAATATCAAAGCCACACCCTTGAGCCACCATCTCCCTGACGCACATATACTAAGTCCCTGTGGACAACTGTACTTCCATGTGCTTCTTCCTACTTCTACCCAGCTTAGTGGTAATAAATAAATTCCTATCACTCTTGTCTCCTCTTTTAAAACCATGCTCCACAGAGAAGGCAGTAGTCCAGGTCTCATTCACTTATTTGCCACCCTCAGGGTGAAACGTACACCTCAGATATCTGAGAAGTGGGGAGATCACTGAGGTAGGAAGTCCACTGGTGGTCCCTGATGTCTAAGAAGTGGGGAGACCACTGAGGTAAGTCCACTGGTGGTCCCTGATGTGGGCCGATGCCGGTGTGCCTCTGCAGTGTCAACAGAGCTGCAGTTCCCAGTCAATGCACAGACATGTCCCTCAGCCACACACAGTACAGTCCCCAGGAGGGAATCAGCAGCCTTTCAAAAGTCCTGTCATTGGTCTGGCTTTGCCTTGTATTCTGTTCTCTATTTCCTGCCCTGAAACTGCTTCTTTCACTATTATGCCCTCCCTATGAAGCTGGGTTTCTTCTCAAAGGCAATTGTTGAGTCTGTCTCTTTCTCTCTATCTCCCTCTCACACACACTCTCTCACACACACATACATACACTCACATACACACACTCTCAAACATACTCTCTCACGTATACACACATACATCCTCCCATACTCACACATGCACACTCTCACTCTTTCATACTCAATACATTTTACACATATACATTCTCATATTACACATACACTCTCATATACATACTCTCAGACCACACACACACACACGCACTCTCACACATTCTCTCACACTCACTTTCTCACATTCATACAGTCTCTCTCTCACTCTCTCTCATTCTCTCACACACAGTCTCACAATCTCTCTCTCTCACACACACACTCTCTCACATGTAGCACATAACTTACTGAATGGTCTTGGGTCCTTTTAAAAGTCCTTTTAAATGCTCTTTTTGGTAATGAATGAAACAAGTTGGGTTTTCGTTTTTGTTTTCTTTGCTGGGGACATTGATCAAATAGCCCTCAAGAAGAGTATCAGAGGTAACCCCACATCTCTCCTACACAGCCACCCTGGAGCCCACTCTCTCTCCAGACTGTTCCCCATTGAGCAGAGGGAAACTGGGCCTCCAGCCTGTCACCCACTGTGACTGACTGAGAGACCTTAGACCTGACAGGAAACCTGTTTCCACCCACTCCTGTCACTGTCTCCGAACCCTACGCACTGTGTGCAGCTGTGTTCAACCATCAAGAGGGATAGGAATGGCCCCCTTGATTAAATTCACCCCTTGCACCTTCCTATGTGCCAACCTGTGCTTGGGCCTTAGCACTGATGAGGCGAAGGCACTGAAGAGATTCTCTCCTGATTTACCTGACACCATGACTTAAGGTGCTCTCATGTGTCCTCCCCATCTTCCTGTCAGAGCAGTCTGATGGTCTGTGCAACTGTCGTATCGGCACACAAAGGTTAAAAATAAGCCCCTGCTTCCTGGAGGGGCTTAGAGCTCATAATCTTTCGTCTCTGACAAATGAGCCAACATCTGGGGAGACACATGGAGAAAGATCATTAAATTATCTTCTTATTTATTTTTTCATAACCAGGAAAAGGAGAATAAGCAAAGTTCATTCTCCCAGAATTTTCTCAGGCTCCTGGACAGGCTTTCCTATCTAAGAACAATATTTTTCTTTCACTTTAATTTTAACCAAAGAATCACATGTTTAAGACAGTAATGACCCTATACTGAGCCCTGGTCCCTAAGAGCAGCCACTTCTGCCTTTGTCCACTTATGGTTTTTGAGATGATTATTTTCATATTTCTGTACAACACGCTCATCCAATGCCTTCATTCTTCTTTGTGGAGGGGGCGAAGCTCTGCTCTGTTTGCCCAGGGGTGCCTTCCAAAGATTCTCGGTCAATTGGAACTGTGGGTCAATGCCAGGGTCTGAGAATGTGGTGTGCTGGGGACTCACCCATGACACCAGCAGTGCTTGGGCACTGGGAGACCAGGGATGCTGGAGGTGGGCAGGGCTATACCCTGGGGTGCTTAAGGGACCATGTGATGCCAGAAATCAAACTGGTTCCGGTCACATACACGGCCGATGCCTTACCCCTGCACTCTCTCTCTCTCTCGGGCCCCTGATAAGACTACTTCTTGACTTATCTTACCTAGACATTACTTCTTGCGTTACTAAACAGTATTTATCTCACCTATGCAACAATTGTCTCCTTCCACCTTCCTGATTTTCAGAGGCAAGGTGATGCTTCTCTAACACACACTCCCTCCGAGTCACCCGGTCAATCACAGAGTGCCGGGCTCACCCCCTGAGTTTCTGATTTGTGGCTTGGGAATGGATCCCAAGATGGTGCCTTCCTAACAGGATCCCCAGAGAGGCTGATGCTGCTGTTCAGTGACCACAGTAAGAAGCACTGATCTCCTGGTGCTCTTCATAATTTTAAATAATCCACAGTGATTTTTGTGCAGCTAGTTTTGCAATATTGCTTGTCTCACCAGGTGACAATATTAAGATATTCAGAGAACTTCTGTGATTCTAGTTTTACTTCTCTGCAGTCAAAAGCAGTGGTATTCACATTTTATATTCCCACCACAGCTCTGAGATGACAAACAAGGGCAACCAATGAACAGCACAAAAGTTATTATGATTCTACCTACCACAGCGCCTTCTCTGCGGGTGCAAAGTCAACTCCCAGACACAGAACTTTGCCTCGAGGGGAAATATTTGTAGTCAAGGCACTTCTCTTGGACTCATCTATGTACTCAAAATATCATGACATCTAACTTTGTGTTATTGGGTAGGGGGCACACCTAGTGGTGCTCAGGGCTTACTCTTGAGCCTGCGCAATGGTCCACTCTAAGCGGTGCTTGGGGTGGGGCACATGTGGTGTTGGGGACGGAAACCAGAGTTGGATGCCTGCAAGGTCAGTGCCTTGACCCCTTATCTCTCTGGCTCCAATCTGAGTTGTATCTGAACTAAGACTGATCTCATTTCTACTTTCCTGGGAGTTAGTGATGGGCTTTAGTCTCTAATATACTGGTACCATATCCTTCGTATTTGCTGCTTCCTTGGCATTCTGTCTACTGCTCACTTTGTTCTTTTTTAAAGTTCTCAACTGATTGTTTTGTAGTGTATCTGCACAGCTCTCATTCTGGGGTCTTTGTCATTAAACTTCTGAAAGTCCCACTGGCCCTTACCTCTGCATCTTGATCCTTCTAGTTATTGCCTTTCTTTGCCGTCATGCAGCTTCATAAAAGGGCCATTGACAGAGCAACTTCCTGGGTCCTTGTTTGACTGAGAAGTACTGTACCCTCCTTCTTGAATGTTAGGTTAGGTAGAGAAGTCTCATTTTGGAACCTCTTTCTCTAGGAACACTGGGCTTCTCTTTTACCATATCCCAGTTTGCAAGCTTACTGATAAGGACCCCTTCTTGTTATGACTCTAGTCCTATCAGAAGCAGATAAAGAAACCCCACTACAGTACTTCCTGTTGGAAAGTGTTTAGACTTTCCCTAAGCCTCAGGATCAGTGACATTTCAAAATGATGGATCTAATACATTTTCAGTTTCACTCCCTTGTACCCTGGTGAATCCTTTACTAAAAAAAAAAAAAAAAAAGAAAAGCAGGGCCAAGACATAGTACAGGAGTTAAAGCATATATCTTTGATGTATATATGTATATTATATATATGAAATGTTTATATATAATAATGTGTGTATATATGTGTGTTATATATAAAACATATATATGTATATTGTAAAAATATACAGACTCACAAAAATATACATGACATGGGGCAGAGCTGCTACTGGCTCTCCCTGTGCCTAGCCGCTCACGAGGCGCCCAGGAGGGATGGTGGGTTCCTAGCCCTGGCCCGCCACCCCAGCAGAGCCTTGTAACAAGCCAGAAGACCCCCACTCCATGAGGGCCTCCATTTTCCACATCTGGACTTCCCTCTCATCAGAACTCCACCCAGCAGACCATCCTATCATAGCCTGGCTCATCGAGATCCACCCTGCAGCAGTCTTTTTTTAAATCCGGCTCAGGTATGCTGATCCAGAGACTCACAGACATGGGACAGAGCTGCTACTGGCTCTCCCTGTGCCCAGTCACTCACGAGGCCCAGGAGGGATGGTGGGTTCTAGCCTTGGCCCGCCACCCCAGCAGAGCCTTGCAATAAGCCAGATGACCCCCCCCCACTCCATGAGGGCCTCTATTTTCCACATCCGGACTTCTCTCTAGTCAGAACTCTACCCAGCAGACCAGCCTATCACAGCCCGGCTCGCGTGGCCACTTGTGGCTGCACTGTTCATCAATAAATGCTGGATTTAGAGGTGACTACAAGAGTATGCTACCCGCATGGCTGAGCCTGGCAAGCTACCTGTGTCGTATTTGATATGCCAAATACCAGTAACAATTTTAGACCTCATTCCCATCACCTGATGAAATGGTTTGAGGCTCTTTATGTTCCTGGAGCAAGCAGGTGCCCTTGGGCTCTACTAGCATGAGACAGGACATATGGAAATGTTACTGGTGCCCACTCGAGCCAATCGATGATGAACAGGAAGACAGTGAGTGATACAGTGATATATGTATATATGTTATATATGTATATAACACTTCCTGTGCTCTCTCTTCAGCCCCTATGATTCATGTCCTGCAAGAGGTCAACTCCAATTCAGTTCAGGCACTGCATGGTAACTCAAGCACAACTGGGTATGGCTCAGGTAATCCACAGCAGACTTTTGTGGCACGACATCCTTAGGCTTTTGTGTTGAACTGTCAACTTGGTTGGCAACCTAGTTTGCTGAGAATCACCAGAGCCTCCTGAGCACCACCCCACAATTAGTGTCTCTAACTCTTGGGAACTGTGTTATGCTATCTCCCATTGCTTTCTAGCCTCTCTGCTAGTTCTCATTGTCTTCCATTCTCTGTCTTCTTTTTCTGGCCTTCTTGCCAATCCAGTGGAGGACAGTGAGAATCAATCCTTTAACTCCCCTTTCTATTAGCTGTCTATATTGCTGTCAGTGGTGTCTTGTTGCAGTACACTGTTGCCCAGAGCCTCTGTACCTTGCCTGGAGTTACCTCCTGCAGGCCACTTTGTAGATATAGGGGCAATAAAACAGTTTGACTCTGTGACTTTATGTGGCAGTATATATTATCATGTATTCAATGTTAGCTGGTATATATTCTCTCATACTACCACAATCATCATGGGACTAAACAGATCTTACCAGTAGTATATTTACCTGGCCACATTGGATCTCTAAGTAATTAGACCAGAGAGAAATGCTGTTTGCCTCCAAGCAAGTAAGCATGACTCTCTAATAAGTCTAAAGGCTTATATACAAAACTATGAAGATGAGAATCTTGTGAAGGTCTGGAAAAATATATACCTAGCTGTAGAATATCCATTGGTACAGATGCATGCCTTTGTATTCTGAGATACAGTTAATCACAGATGCCCTTCCCCTAACTACCAAGTTTCGCCTTTTCTCTCCTCTTCCTTCTTGCTCTCTGCCTCTCCTCTCCTCTCCTCTCCTCTCCATTCTCTTCCCTGTTGGGGATTAGTATGTTGTAGCGGCCATCTTGGCTGAGGATTCTAAACCTACACATGGCTGGGGCCCAGCTGGAGCCCTAAAGACTGGGCTTTTTCTGTTACAGATTGTATACAAGAACAAGTGTGAGTAAAGCCTTTAGAAACTTTGTTGGATTCTCGCATCTCTCTCTGTCTGCCACTGCCAATCACCTGGGGTAGAAGGGAATCCCCAGTACCTGCTCCCAGATTTTGTTGGAATGTCCATCATACCCTGACATTTTGTCACTATTATCTTTTAATCCTCCCACTAAATGTGGAAGCAACTCTCTTGCTAATTTTCAAGAACCTGTTTTTCCCTGATTCATCCTATTAAAAGAAAAAAAATCCATTTCTAGCAAATGGAATATAGTCACATAGTCCTTATTTATTCATTTCTTCATTTTCTTTTTGAGGCCACACCTGGCAGTGCTCAGAGGTTACTCCTGGCTCTGCACTCAGGGATCACTCCTGGTGGGGCTGGGAGAAACCATATGGGATACCAGGGATGGAACCTGGATTGGCCACATACAAGGCAGTGTCCTACCCACAATACTACCGCTCCGGCCCCAAATGCCTTGTATTTATCACATGGAATTTAAGGAGGTTTCAGAAGGTTTGTAATAACTTCTACTTGCTGAATGATTTACTTTCTAAGTCATTCATCTTGGTTTATTTTTTACCTTCCGCCCCCCCCCCGTACCACATTTCCCTTCAACATTAAGTTTCCTTGGTTTTCCATTCCCATTTCAGAATAAGTAAAAGGGCAGTTTGGAAAATCTGTGGATGTGTCTGGGCAGATGGTGAGAAGGGGTGTCAGCTCTTATACAGGGGTTCCAGAGGCCCAGGAAATGAGGCCTGCGAGAGGGAAGCAGCTGGACAGTGTTTCAGAGAGGAGGACACCTACTCGCTGACTGTCAGAGCAAGGCTCTCCCCCACCCCTACATTCTTCTATCTCCTTGACTCACCCTGGCGGTTCCTTACTTGAAGGCCTCCTTGAACCTTCATGCATGGCTGCCATCTTGGACCGGAAGTGACCAGAACAGCATTTTGACTCATTTCTCTGCTCCTTAACTTCCCTGGGCTTCCCTATGGAGTCCTCAGGCTGACCTGAGTCCTTCGGCATAGTTTGGAGATGACACCAGTTTCCTACCATCCTGTGTAGAACTTAGCGGTTTCCCGCCCCTACTTCTTCACCTCATCTTCCTCCCTCTGCCCCTGTCTCTTCACACTTTGCCAAGCCCATAGACTAGTCCTTGCTTCACACACCCACTCTACACCCATGCCCCCTTTTCTCCCACCCCCTGACCCATAGCCCTGAGTCTCCTCCACTCACCCGGGCCGCCTCCAGGAAGCAGTCACCAGTGCAGCATTCCTGACCCCTCCAGGCCAACTCTTCAAACATGATTTGAAGAGCTCATGTTTGAATTAAAAACAAACATCTAAGGAGTGGGTATAGCTAAGGTGTTGTTGGTATTTGTAGAGTGGGCACCTGACCCTGCCTGGAACCCTCTCGTGCCCACAGCTGATGCAAGTGCTGTAAGGCACTGTCTGTGCTGAGTGGACACTCCCGCCACAGGCACCCAGGAAGGGACACCTATGGGTCATCATTTTATGCATCAGAGTCCATACTTGGGCTAGGGCTGGTCATTAGCTGAGATCACAGCCTTGCTCAGACCCTCGTCCTTCCTAAACCTCTCTGCAGAGGGCAGCCTCATTTGACCACATGACCTAAGTGCCCACCTCAGACCTGACCCAAGAATAAGAAAGTGGAAACTAGGGGAGAAACTGAGGCCAACTGGTAAAAATATATTACTGGACATCTAGGACCCTAACTAAACCCTAAAAATCTCACTACTAGACATCCAGGGCCCTAAGCTCTAAAAATCTCACTACTAGACATCTGGGACCCTAAACCCTTTTCAGTGCGTCTGTTGATGCTGATTTATTAATGTCCCTCAAAACTGAGGGAGCCAGAGGACATGGAGGGATCCAGAGCATGGACCCCGCCCTACATAGGAGACCGGGTTAGCCCCCTAAAAACATTCTTCCTAACCTCACCCAGGGCCCTGCATCTGTGAAGATGCTGGTGTTAAGCGAATTTAAAGCAGCCTTGGGGACCCAGACCACCTGCCTCTCTACTGTGGAGCAGCCAACTAGGCAAAGACACCCACTGCCACCTCCAGCTCTGCTGCACAGCCCCACGGGGCAGCACCCACACTGCTCCAGCACCCCGCTGGAGAGCACCCACACTGCTCCAGCACCCCTGCCCCAGCTCGCTGCTCCACTCAACAGTGTCTCCTGACATGCCAGTGCTCTGGCTCCAGGGAGATGGACATTGGTCAGTTCTAACTCAACCAGCCATTCCTCGCCACTCGGCCCCCCCCTTATGTCCCCCTCCAATGCCATCTTCATTGGGCACCTACTTGGTGCTGATCTAAGTTCCGGACAGTCAGGAATGGGGGAGACGGCCAGGTCAGGCTCTCAAAAGCATCCTCCCTTTCTATGTGACAGAGGAGAGCTTCCATTCTGTTGAAGCTCCACGCTCTGCCCCACTGCACACGCACCATCACATAATTCATCATTTTTCAGATGAGGAAAGAGAGGCCCAGAGGAAAGCCATGGCCTCCTGCAGCAGGCAGCCTGGAGTCTCGGCTGTCTCTAGCTGTTGTTTCTGCCAAATACGCCACCGGCCGGTGGGTTCCAGCTGTGAGCTGTATGGGGCTGACCTGATTCTTCTGGGCAATCTTCTGGCCCTTTTTCCAGCGGAGCACGGGGATCAGGGCTGGCAGCTCTCTCTCCTCCTTGCTGGTCATGTGCTCTCCCAGGCTGTAGGCGGCTTCAAACACGATGGGGCTGATGACGTCTTGCACCCGCCGCTGGAACAACAAACAGGCACATGAACCATGGGCTCGGGCTGATATGGGGGGTGGGGGTGCATGGCAATACAGTGGATGGAGCCCTTCCCCAAGCGAGGCCCCCTCTCGGGGGGGCCCTACCACCACCCCACCGAGGGAGAATTTTATGATTTCTCCATTTCCGATGAGGTAACGGAGGCCGAGAGCCGTTAATGTCCTGTCCAAGGTCACTCTGTTAACGAGCAGGGGGCTTTTGACTCTACCTGGCCTGGTGCTAAATCATCTTCCTTTCAACATCTGGAATGAATTAACTTACTCATCTTCCAAATATTCTCATAAGCCAGCTGGCGGGCGGGCGGGAAGCTTTTGCACTCGGTGTGAGCTAACCCTTCATGCTTCCTCTTGTGTCTGCACCCACCACGGCACTTCCTTTGCATTGAGACTGTCACGGGCTGTGAGTCAGGGCCATAGACTCACAGACACAGAGAACCCAGAACTGGTCACCGATGAAACCAGGGATGACAGAGTGACTCTTTTTTGTTGCTGTTATTTTGGGTCACATCTAGTGGGGCTCAGCTGACTCCAGGCTCTGCACTCAGGGATTAGTCCTGGTGGGGCTCAGGAAACCCTAAGTGGTGCTGGGGATTGAACCCGAGTCAGCTGTGTTCATGGAAAGTGCCTTACCTGCTGTACTATTCTGGCCTGAAAGAGTGACTTTTTAAAAAAGTATTTTATTATACCACCGTGAGATACACAATTACAAAGATGTTCATAAGATGTTCATATTTGGGTTTCGGTCATACAGTGTTCCAGCACCCATCCCTCCACCATTGCCCATTTCCCACCACCAATGTCCCCGATTCCCTCCCCCTTCCCTAGCCTGCCTCTATGGCAGGTTCTTTACTTCTTTTTCTTAAGTCTCTCAATCTCTTTCTCTTTTCCTTCCCTTCCACATTGTGGATTACAATACATACATTAAAAGGTTGTCATCTGTACCTTTTGGCCTGTATTTAATGCTCAGTTCTAGGTTGGTATTAGCACTTTCAACAATTATTGGCACTCTGTTGAAAGAGTGACTCTTACTTTTTGTCCTTTCCTTTGGAACTCAAGGATGATGAGACCCTTTGGGGAGAGGGATGGGGCGGGATGGGGAACAGGCTGACAGTCACACAGGAAAGCAGGTGGGCTGGGTATAAAGCCCAGCTAGACCAGGTCCTGTGAAAGAGGAGCATCACACCCAAGCTTCTCCCTCTCCATGGCCCAGCACACAAATACAGGTGCAAGACCAAGGATCAATGCGGAGAAGGACGCTGAGCCCATCTCTTCAGCCCTAGAATTCTATCTTTTTTTGTGTGGGGGAAACTTGGCCACGCCTGACATTGCTAAGGAATTTACGCCTAGCTCTGTGCTCACAGATCACTCCTGGCATGGTGAAAGGGACCATATGTGGTTCCAGGAATTCAACTGGGATCAGCCACCAGGTAAGCACCTCCCCTGCTGTACTGTATCTCCAGCCCCAACTCTGTGGAGTTCTGGACCCTTCTTCACAGGCTGTAGCTGTGGCCTGCACCCAACACCCATTCCCAGTGCTGAGGGTCAGCGCTACAGGCAAGGTAAGGAGAGGCAGAGGGGGCCCCTCACTCTATGCCAGCGTGTTCTTCAGGCATGAGGTTCCTACACTCCTCTGACCAATGTTTGGACACCAGGCCACTTTACAAGCATGCCCAGACTAGAGCAGCGTCATTTCCATAGGGTGTAGTGAGCAGGAACAGATAAATAAAAACAAAAGGGTTTGTGATTGAATAAATTGCGTGGCAGCAACCAGGCAAAACAATGTTAAAGTTTTTATTTTTTATCCATTCTCCTTGGATGCTGACTTGCTGCCTTTACCTCCAAGAAAGAGCACTGTCCTCCCCAATGTTCTGGGTCATGGAACCTGGTGTTGCTTCAGGGTATCTCAGGGCATGGAGCCATCTAGAACAGATTCCCACACGCAAAGCAAGAGAACCACTGGTTGAGAATCTATCAAAGTGATCAATTCCTGCCAGGCTGCGGACCAGTGCAGAGACTAGAGCTGGTCAGCAGGTATGAAAAGGTTGAAAACCTCTGCTCGGGCTAATCTAGTGCCTTGAGTCGTGGGTCCTGATCCCAGACTGGGGTGCGGTGGGGTGGTGGAGAGAGGTGGTATAATTGTATGTGACAGTCACATAAAATGAACTTATGATTTAGTATCAGCAAATGTTTGATATGTAGGTATACTGTATGTGCCCAGAGACCTGAAGTTGTGTTTAAAAAAATCTCAGGTGAAAACAGGTTTCAAGTGGGGAAGGTTAAGAAGCCCCGCTCAGGGGTGCCCTAGAGACACTGGAAGCCCAGCAGGAGCCTCTAACAGTGGCCAGGAGTAGAGAGGAGGGTCAAGCATGGCAGGCAGGGGTGGTCACATGCGTAGTGAGCGGCTGACTGTGGGCAGTGGGCACAAGGGTAAAGGGGACAGATGGCTTGGGGTGGCCAGATGGTTTATATGTATGTTCATGCGTGATATGTGTGTTTTGCTGGGCTCAAATTTAATCTCTCAGCAAAAACAAAATATAAGATATCTCCAGTTTAGTGGCAAGGGAGTCTGTGAAGAAACTGCTTCCAAAATATTCTGTTGAAGTTGGGATTTTTAGGATGAAACCACTAATACCCATGTCCTTTCTGAAAATAATCAACATACCTGGGGCCCGGACCCTCTGCCTGTAGTTTGTGTGAACAGAATTAATGAGTGCAGAAGCCAGGGCTGTGGCTCAGTGACTGGAGTGTGTGGTGTGTGTCCGGCATGTGTGAGGTGATTGGAGTGTGTGGTGTGTACACTGCATGTGCAAGGAGATTGGAGTGTGTGGTGTGTGTCTGTGTGTCCAGCATGTGCGAGGTGATTGGAGTGTGTGGTGTGTGTCCGGCATGTGTGAGGTGATTGGACTGTGTGGTGTGTATACTGCATGTGCGAGGTGATTGGAGTGTGTGGTGTGTGTCCTGCATGTGTGAGGTCCTGGGCTCCATGGCTGGCATTACGTAGATTTACAATGATGTAATTATATACAATGTCAGTGGTATCCAGAATAATGAATGAGTAAAATCTTAATTTTCCTTTTGTTCTGCAGAGTTTGGGATCAAACCCAGTTCCTCACACATGGAAGGCAGGAGCTCTGCCACAGAGCCACATCCTTATAAAACCTCACCTTTTAACAAAAAATTTCCTTCTGCTGTATTTCTTCAAGGATAACTATCTGGTGGTTTTGCATTTAAATTATTGTCCAAATAACTTTGTTGTTATAGCTGTTATTCTTGGAGTGGGGATGAATATGGATACGCCTCCCTCTTGGAGGGAGGCAAAAGCAACCTAGCAATTCCTCCTTCTAAATTTATTCTGGTGGGGCCAGAGCCATAGTCCAGTGGGTAAGATACTTGCCTTGCACATGGTCAACCCAGGTACAAATCCCTGCACCTTACACTGCCCCCCAAGTCTGTCAGGAGTGAGTCCCGAGTGGAGAACTAGGAGTAAGCACTGCTGGGTATGTGCCCAAACCAAACCTAAAATCAAATAACCCAATTTATTTCAGAGTCAGGGCCATGCTCTGCAGACTGACTTCATCTGCATAACGCCTAGGCGGGTACCCCCCCACACACACACACTCACACACCTTATAGATGAGAAAGACTGTGGCCATCCATGCCTTGTGCATGGGGACAGAGGTGGCCTGTAGAACATCTCTAACAGGTCCCTATTCAGAAATGGCAACACTGATTTGAAAGTCTGAGAAACTGCCCTAATAGAAAACAAATCTTTATTACGAACTTGGTATATGGCAAGAACTGATTTCTTAATTTACCAGAAAAAATACTGAAATATATTTGTAATTTAAAAATCCACAAGTAAAAACTAAATTTAAACCCAAAGAGAAAGTTCCAGAAATAATTTTAGACAAAACTTGATGAAAACCACAGCAGACCACAATAGCAATCCCTCCAGGGCATTTTGTTAGACAAAATACCCTGGGAGAGAGAAAAGCTTAATCTTTTGACGAGTTCAGCTACAAACTTTGACCTCTAAGAACTCTTTAAAGCAGCTGGGTTCCAAAGACCCCACTATCCTGTCCTTCGAGCAGGAAGTGAGGGTGAGCGAATGAGTGTATCTTATTTCTGAAAGTTTCTCAACAAAGCTAGATATTTAACTTACGACCACATAAGACTTCCCATCCAATAGAGCATGAAATGGATATCATTATTAGCCTAAAATATAGGGTCCTTTGGCAAGCATGAGTTCTCAGGGCAAGAAAACATCAATTACCCTTCAATTAACAGATTTACATACATTACTATTTCCCTCAGAAAAGCAAGGCCCGCTGATGCTCTTTCCTTTTCAAAAATGAAACACTTAGTTGAATGCCTGACACATGGTTTGCTTTTGTGTTTGAGGGTATGTGTACGTGTGTGTATCTGGGGCTGCTTATTTAGGTGACTTGTATGTTTAATTCTTTTGGGGAGGGACCCACACCTGGTGGAGCTCAGGGATTATTCCCGGCTCTGTGCTCAGGGATCGCTCCTGGTGGGACTCAGGGGATCATGTGGGAAGCCACGACTGACTCCACACTGGCTGCGCTGAACCCCAGGTGAGTGCCTGACCTGCTGTACCTACTCTTCTTGTGCTTATGTCTGGTTAATTTTTATTTCTTTTTTTTCTTTGTCAACTTTTGACAAATTATAAACAATTTTCTAAGAGCATGACACCTTCCCGCCTAAGGCTCTCTGAAGTAAGGCATGTCAATTATGTCATAGATAATCATCTTTCACAACTAAACAGTACCAACTGGATGAAAGGCTGGTCCTGCCTGGAGACCAGCCAGCCTACTGGTCCTCGGGGAGAATCTGTTTTGGCTGTTAACTGGGCATTTTCCTTGCCGTCACCTTCTATGTCCAAACAACCAAAAGAGGGCTTTGGCAAAAAAAAAATAAAATTGTAAATGAATAAGAAACTACTAGAAGAAAATACTGAAAAAGCAAACCAAGAAGGAAAAATGCCCAGAGCCGACGCAGACTGCTGTGACCATTTGATCACCCTTCACCCTGTACCATCCAAGCCTTTTATGCATCAGCCTACCTACAGCCTGCCTAGCTCAACCCTCACGCTGTGACCAAAGCTCTGAGGTTGGGAGTCGGAAAACCGTGGCCATGGTAATGGCTTGGTGGTCCCAGCCAATCTGCCAGAGGAACATGGAAGAAAGCAGGGGACTAAAGTGGCTTGAGGCTCAGCTGCAAATCCCAGCAGGCAAAATCTACTCTCCCTGCTTCTAGACCTAATAAAAATCTTTGAGCAAAGGGAGATGGCTGAATCCACGAGCATCCACTCAGGTCTGAATGGTCAGTGTACCTCTGCCTCTTCTCAGACTGACCCCACAGCTGGGAATCCCTTCACCCTGCACCATAGGATCCACATCCTTCAAACCCAGCTCACGGTCCAGCTCACGGCCCAGCTCTGAGACTGTCCTGGAGGACACCAGCTATCTGGCCACTGTCTCCACACCCCAGCTTCTTCCCAACACAGCTGGGCACATGTTTTCTGTACTCCATTGTCTTTGCCTGATTCCGAGAACTTCTATCTTCCCTTTAATGTTTCTGAAGCTAAGAAGCATCTCAGCAGTGGAGAATGAATGCTTATCCTGAGACCGCTTCCCTTCCCTGGCCCTGTCCACATAGCTGTCATGACATTGTTGGAATGTGGGAAGTGAGGAAGCGTGGGGCAGCGAGCTCACAGATGGTCACTGCAGCTGTGGGTCCCCAGCTCCAGCACCTGTGTCTCTGGGCGGGCTCTTGTCTGAAACGATGGACGAAGGATGTGGCACTGGAGTCAGGGCAGCAGATATGTGGAAGGGCAAGCGGACAATGCGGGCTGGCCCTGCCAGAGGAAGGCCCTTCACTACTGCCACTGCCACTGACATGACTGTTGCCATCATCGCTGCCACCAATGGTCACCATAACTACCATCACCAAGCTGAGCCGGGGTTGTGTGTGTGAGAGGTCATGGTGTAAGGGGCTCTGCAGGACAGCAAAGCAGTCTGGAATCAAGCCACAGCATCTCAGATACCATAAGATGCTTGTTCATTCTCCAGGCAGTAGCACATGTCACAAATTCAGTTTAGGGCCACCAAAGCGATGGTGCGGGGGGTGACCAGGGCTACACTTGGCGGTGCTGAAGAGGCCATGAGGTGTTGGGAGCTTGGCAGTGTTCTGGAGCCATCAGGGTCACACCCAGTGGTGCTCAGGGATTTCTATGGTGTTTGCAGCTGAACTTGGGGCCTAGCACACTCTGAGCATGTGCTTGACACCCAGCTCTAAATGTTCTTCCAAGCCTTTGCCTCTAGTTTTAAAGCTGTAGCTACCAAGAGCTGCCTGGAAGTATGAGGATCCTCCACCCAGCTAGTGTACCCACTTCCAGCTAGCAGGCCCCTCGCCTAATGGCTACCACCCCAATTCTCAGGAGAGGAGGGTTACCTCCTCCAAAGGGGTCACCTTTTGCAGCGACACCCTGGGACAGGAAGGCTTCCAAAGTTGCCAGGGTCCCTGGGCTTCCATAGGCTTTTGTCACACCCTGGGGAGTAAAGGACTGCAACTATGCTGGGTGTCACGTCCACAAGATGCAACATAAGTGGAATGGAGAGGGGATTTGCAAATGTCAATGAGGTGCCAACCCAGGTTGAATCTGCATCCATATGTCCCCAGGAGAACCCCTGGGTGATGAGGCAACCCTAGCAAGGTGGGGGGTCTGCAGAGCCGAAGGACTTGAAGAGAGAGACTGCACTGAGCCGGAAGCCACCAGGAGTTCTCCAGCTGCAGGGAAATTAGTTCGACCACCAAGCACGGTTGCCTGCACGACACTATGCCTCAGATGTAACCAGAGGCCACCTGCAAAGGAGCTCAGAGTTTCTCCATGGGCAGGGACCTGGCTGGGCGGTGGCCAGATTTGGGACCCATAGAATTGGTACCTCAGACATGCGTGTAGCTTTAGACTGGCAAATTGGTCATTTTCAAATGCATCAGAGGAACAAATTGGTGCCCCAGTGGCCTGGCAGGTGTGACCCAGGGAGCTCTGGGAGAGATCTTGGGGGAAAGACACTCAGAGCTCCCTGTCAGGATCAGCTAAAGCCCAGCTTTGCCCAGCTAAAGCCAAGACCTCACCGTCCTCACCCTATTCAACTACCTCTCTGACCTGCTCTCTTTCCGGCAGACACCCTCACCTCAGCTTGGCTTCTAGGGAACCGGATGTGAGATAGCACACAACAAACCCCCCTCTGAGATTGTAGGTAGCCGAGGGCAGCACAGCGAGAGAGTACGAGGGATTACCCAGAGTTTGTGTCTGGAAGCCAGAGCAGCAGATGAACATCCATGTGGAGGCGTGCCGGGATCCATGTGGGCACTCACTCCAACCGCTTACCTTCACTTCTTGGAGCCTAGCACTTTGCCCTTATTTTCTTTATGCTCAAAATAATCAGAAAAGAGCACACTCCATGAGTGAGTCCTCCACAGATGAACTAACCACATGGATGGGCCAAAGATAGAGCACTCGTTTTGCATGCAGAAGACTCAGGTTTGACCACATAGTCCCCTAAGCACCACCTGATGTGGCCAAAAAAAAAAAAAAAGTCACAGCTCCAGCTCTACTCAGGGAGGCCTTTATTTAAATTTTTGTGTTTTTAATTTTGTATTTTTGTCAAAAGAGCCCAGGAAGCTTCTTTGTCCTTTGAACATAGGCAGCAAGGATGTTTGCAAAGGGGCAACGCATAGAACTAAGATGGGTGGGACTTGGACGCTCCACAAAATGAATAATGAGCTTCTTGAGTCGAAGCCCTGATGCTATCTCATAGCTGCAGAATAGAGACACTTCACAGCACAAACACTGCACACACGGATGCCCCCTTGCCACTTTCAACCAAAGTTCTAGTTTGAACCAGAGGTTCTTAACATAGACGAGCATTCAGGGAGTCTGTGAATTGCAACAGGAAGATAAAATGTCAACAAAACAAGACACCCTGACATCCTTATTTTTACTGATCGTAAACTAAAACTTAATAATTTTTACAAATGTCAGAAGAAAATCACCAAAGTATTATAAACACAGACCGTGTCATCAACAGCAACCTAAGAGATGATCACCATTTACAGCTTGTGACCGATGCCTCACAATACTTCAAAATTCCACCCAAGCTAAGTTTCTGCTCCTTAATGAAAAGCAGCTATGTACCTATTGCAATGCATGTTTCCTTTCAAACATTTTGAAAACTGCATTTCAATATAGTTGATTCTTTATAAATCTGTGATTTTATCATACACACTTTTAAAAAATTCTTATGAGGAAGTAGCTCAAGGGGCAAAGCACGTACCTAATATGTGTATGGTCCCGAGCTCCATTGGCGATACTAGCTGACACCCCTGTCTCCTGCTGGGTCTGCCCATGTGTCCTGTGCTCCCTAGAGTACAAGGCCCCAAGCATTACTGGAAGAGACCCAGGGCCCATGAGTCCTGATAGCTGTGGCCCCTGAAAAACAACTTATTCTTAACAGGGGCCCATAGGTGCCTCCCTGCAAGCATCAGGGATTTTGCCTTCATGGTTAGCCACACAGAGAGAAGGACCAGCAGGTTTCTGAACTGCTCCAGCATCTGCTTCAAACACTGCAGAAGGCTTTGCTATGTGGTTCCCGTCTTCATAGGTTATATGAACTCCCTGGTCCCAGCAGTTAAAAATATACTGTCCATAACATTTTATGACAGGTTCAAGGCTTCGGCTCAAAATCACCATGGGTCCCCTGGGGATTTAAGAATTTGATTCTGGATGCATATTTCGGGATTGGGCAGAGCAAAGCTGCGAGTTCTCTGAAGGCATCTGTTTCCCTGTGTGAGCCCATGAGAGGGGAGGGGTGGAATCCTCAGGGCTACACAAGGAGTTCCCTGCTCAGCACTTCCCAAAAGAAAACTAGGTAAAGTGATAGACACTAATCAACCTCACTGTGGTCAACTAACCTTATTTCCTGACATCTCTACCATGTTGTGCCCATACAACTTATACAATTACTATATTAATGTGGGTTCAGTCACCATGGAAAGCTTCTGAGACCTCACTTAGGAGATGAGTCTTTGAACCCAGTCAACCAGTCTGGGCTTCCCTCCTCACCACTGATGCTCTCTTTTACTCCTTCCCTGGGCCCTTGTTCCTTCTCTTCCTCCAGCATGAGCACAAGGTGAGTCTCACTGTCTCCTGCTTCAAGGCATGTTCTCCAAGTGCTTCTCTTTCTCCTCACCAGAGTCCTATCGGTGACATTACTGTGGGTACTATGCTTGTGGGTCCTATTCTCTAACCCAGGCTGCCAACCTCTCCCACCCCACCTGCTCCACCCCAAGGAGACCTTGCCTGAGTCCAATTCTCCCTCCCTTGAATCTGGGTGGGTCTCATGACTCATTGTAACCAATAAGACACTATGGACCTGATGCATGTGACACGTGGGCTAGTCAAAAAAAAGGCCATATGGTTTTCATCTGGTGTCCTTGGCTTGCTCTCTAGAGAAGAAGCCAATGGCCATGCAGAGACTCTTTCCAATGTCCCAAACCACCATTCTGGAGGTGTCCGCCCATGCTGAACTCAGCCTTTTAACCAGCCAGCCAAGGTGCCTGACATCTGAAGGAGGATGCTTGGAAATGCCCTCCGGTTCCAGGAGTGGTCAGTCATCTAAGCCTGAGCTTAGATGTGACCCCAACTGAAGTCACAGCATGGAGGAACAAAGCTGAGTCACCCAGAATGTGCCCTGTTCAAGTTCCTTGTTTACAGAACCTGAAAGCACCATTAGATAGTGTTGTTTCACATCAGTGAGTTGAGAGTGGTGTGTTTCCCGGGAACAGATCACTGAAACATGCTGTGATGCAGTGACGGGTGAGGGGCAGAGGCAGAAACCTGGTCATTCTCCGATAAATCTTCCACAGTGCCTGGCCTAGAGCACACTAGACAACTCCGCTCAGCCATTCAACAGTTAGCTATTTAGAACGCCTCTGTGCAGGGCAGTTCAGTGGGACCTCATAAAGGTCCTTTAGCCTCAGGGAGCTGACAAATGCCTTTAGATAAAGACATAGCTGTTCACAGATAATCTTAACAGAAACCTACAGAGACATGGAGTGCTATAAAGATTCACGGGAAAGATAGAAGCAAATAGAGGGCTGGCTGGGCTGCCTGACAGCAGGGTGTATTGAGCAGTGGGGAGGGGAGTGGGGGCATGACGCTCCAGTTGAACAGACTCTGGACAGAACAGAGCAGGTCCCACCTCACAGGAAAGGCAGGAAGACCCCCTGACTGGGTGTCTAATTCCTGTCCAGAAGTTTCTATCATCGGGTTAAAGGGTGCAAAATGCCCCCTTCCTTTGGGAGGAGTGAACAGTAAAGAAACACCTACCTATATCTCAATGTAGTGGGGCCAGGAGGTAGAGTCCTTCTGCCACAAAAGAGAAGCCTGGTTCCAGCAACTTAGATATCTGGAATCTCCTAACCCAGTGCTTGCCCCTATGACCCCTGTTGAGACAGGCAATGCCAGGATTGACAGCCTTCATTTCAAGAACTACCCTACTCTGGGTTTCCAAGAAAATCTCAAGAAGTAACAAAAAGGCTTCAAAACCGCTGTTTCTCCATCTGTTTCCAACATTGTTTCCTTCCTGTGGCTGCCCCATCATACTGCTTGGACCCCTAATCTCAAGCCATGGGCTCCCACGTATGCAACTTTCACCTGTGGGTCCCCTTGGAATATTCAGCCATATGACTGCCGAGCTGAGGACCACTGTTGTAAGATTACAAAACACACTATAAAAAGAGTCGGTCCCACTAACTATAAAAACCAGTATTTATGCCTTCAATTTCATGTTACTGGAAAGTCCAATAAAAGGCTCTTATTGGACTAGGGAAGTGTCTCCAGGAACTTTAAAGGCAGCACTATTTATACCAAGGACAAGTCCATTGAAAATGATTCATGGGGACTGCTGGATTATCGGCAGCCCCAAGGACAGAACTATCTAAAATGATTCATAAGTACTGATGGGCTATCTGGGCCCCAAGGACAGACTTATCTAAAATGATTCCTACACTTCCGATTTATCTCGAGTCCAGAAACCGGCATTTTTTGAAGTAACTAATGCCAAAATGACAAAAACGTGTGCATGTTTTGTAAGTCTCAACAGCACGGGCTTCTGCTCACTGGTTCCCAGCTTGCTTGTAATGGCTGCCCGTACAGACATTTCAAAGGAAAAACCGTTCACACTTTTAGGTATTCCCTCTTCAAAGGCATGGCCCCAGTTCTTTTCTGTTAATAGAAATAGCTGGATTTTATGTTCCTGAACTTAGACTGGGTCAGCACTTGGGATCTCTTTGATCTTTACCTTTTTGGCAGGTGAATTTTTTGACTGAAAAGGGAAACATAAAAGCGACTCCAGCTTTGATGATAAGTCAGTACCCTCCCCAATCAAGGCGAATTTAACCAAGTCTTTAAAAACACGTTCTGGAAATACAGCTATACAGGGCCCCCAGCTATCCCCATATACTTGCTTATAAACAGTCAAAAACCTGCATGTGAAACAAGCGATGCCATGGAGAAAATATCATGGGTGCCACCTGGGTAATGATTTTCATAACTGGAAAATCCTTGCAGAACTCTCAGGTCTGACATGCCCAGCAGAAATAAAATTTGTTTTGAGGAGTGCCCAGCAACGGGGGAAGACAGCGCTCCATCCCCAGCACCATGGAGGATGGTCCCGAGTACACTGTGCATAGCCCTGGAGGACCCAAGGGCATGGGCAGCCTGCATGACCTGCAGCACTGCCATGATCCAGCACTACTGCACTGTCGGGCCGAGCACAGAGCCTTCTGGATGGCTGGCTGAGGAGCCCCAGGAGCAGCTCCCCAGGACCCTCCAAACAAACACAAACCTGACTGGTTCCTGTCACCAGAGAACATTAGAGAACCCTGTTTGAAATCAGTCTTTGAAGGGATTGGACCTTCGTCCCACTAGTTCTGCCAAATGATGGCCAGGTGGCCTGGGCTAAGAGACCCTCTATGTACCTGAGCTTCCTTCTCAGTCAAATGACAGCCCTTGTGGCACGCCAGACAGAATGGGGGTGACTGTGATTCAAAGAGATTGAACCCACAGACACCTAACATCAAACAGATTCTGGCACTATCAAACACACACAAAACACTGTTATTAGAAGAGAAACTTAATTGCATGACAAGATAAATACACTGACTGGACAAAATCAGTGGATTTATCATTTTATCCACTGACAGTCAATTTATCCATTGACTGGATAAACTTAATTACATGACAAGATAAATCCATTAATTCATCTCACCTGGGAATGTCCCGAGAAGCGCAGAAAAACAGGATAAATTTAGTAAGGTGAATGCAAGAATTCTGATGAAGAAAGAAGCATATCTGAATCTCAACCCTATGTTCACCATCTGATAAAGTGAGAACACTTCAAGACAGACACCTACTTCAAAATGAAAAAGATGGAAAGATATGTGATAAATTAAATATGACAAGGCATCAAAGAATCAAAAGAATGAGCACTCACTGTGAAGATTTTTTAGACTTCCTGTTTGAAATCGCTCATATAAAAAAGTAGGGAAAATAGGGGGGCGGAGCGATAGCCCAGCGGGTAGGGCGTTTGCCTTGCACGGCCAGCCCAGGCCGGCGGGGTTCGGTCCCGGTATCCCATATGGTCCCCGAGCACTGCCAGGAGGTAATTCCTGAGTGCAGAGCCAGGAGTAGCCCCTGAGTATTGCCGGGTGTGACCCAATAAGCAAAACAAAACAAAACAAAAAAGTAGGGAAAATAAACTCAAGCAGAAAGTGTGGATCCTAGTTTAGGACCCTCAGGATTTAAGGAGGTTTAAGAAGTGTATAAAAGGTCATTTTGAACTCTCACACCGGCCTGTCTGCATCTCGGGTAGCGTCCCTGGGGTGTGCGGCTGGCCGGGGCGGGCCTCTGGGGTCGTGGTAGAGCCCCAGGTCTCGGCAGAAGGTGGAACTACAACCCCCAGAAGTCCGAGCAGAACGGGGAAGTAAACCGTCATTTTGAACTCTCACACCGGCCTGTCTGCATCTCAGGGAAGGTAATACCCTCAAGAAAAAAAGAAACAGTACACTAGAGGAATCTATCCCTGAACACCGCAACACCATGGGAAAACAACGCAGATCCCCAGCTCGAAGAACAGATGAAGGAATCGACCGTGAAGAATCAAAAAAAGAATACAGATGTGCATGATCACTCTGACAATGAAATTAGAGAAGAAATTGGTAGGATGTTTAAGGAGCTCAACGAAAAAAATTGAGCAGATGACCAATAAAATACAGGGAGAACATAAACGAAGCAGTTGAAAGGGCAGTCAATAAACTACGGGAGGAAATGAGAGCAGAAATGAGAACCATGCAAATAGAAATATTATCGCTTAAAAACTCAGTAGATGAAATGAAAAAAAACACAATCGGGGCTCTCAACAGTAGGATGACAGCAGCGGAAGAGAGAATCAGTGAGACTGAAGATGAGCTGCAGAAAGCACTCAGAGAACTACATGAGATGGAAAAAGATCGGAAAATGGATCAGCAACAAAACACAGAACAATGGGATGAAGCCAGGCGGAACAACATAAGAATCATCGAGTCCCAGAGGGACAGGAAAGTAACCCCAAGGAAATTAAAACAGTTAAAAACATCCTGGCTGAAAAGTTCCCGAGTTAAAGGATGAAGGCATCCAGATCCAAGAAGCCCGACGTGTACCAGCAAGAAGAGACCCCAATAGAAAGACCCCAAGACACATCCTAGTCAAAGTAATGGATGCCATAGACAGAGACCAGAATTCTTCAGGCAGCAAGATCAAAAGAGGAAATTGTATACAAAGGAGCATCTATTCGACTTTCAGCAGACTTCTCAGAAGACACCCTCCAAGCCCGAAGGCAGTGGTGGGATATAGTAAAAAAACTTAATGAAATGAACGCCTCAGCAAGAATTCTTTATCCAGCTAAACTTTCCACTCAGATTTGAAGGACAGATATACAACTTCTTGGATAAACAACAGCTTAGGAACTTTCTAAAATCAAAACCAACCTTGAAAGAAGGACTGAATGATCTACTATAAGACGGGACATAACCCAAAAGAACAACCAACCTATACAGAAAGATGGCACAAAATCCCATGACAATAATCTCTCTCAATGTCAACGGTCTAAATACACCAGTTAAGAGACACAGAGTGGCAAAATGGATCCACAAAATTGAATCCGACATTCTGCTGCCTTCAAGAAACACACCTGAACAATCGGAGCAAAGACAGGCTCAAAATAAAAGGCTGGAAAACAATCCTTCACTCAAACAACCCATCCAAAAGGCTGGGGTAGGTATCTGACAACATAGACTTCCAGGCTGAAGAAGGTCAGAAGGGACAGTGAAGGTCACTTCTTAATAGTCAAGGGATGCATATATCAGGAAGAAATCACGCTATTAAACATATATGCACCCAACGAGGGACCAGCAAAATACCTAAAACAACTACTAATAGACTTCAAAGAAGACATTGACAGCAACACAATTGTAGTTGGAGACTTCAACACTGCTCTATCAACCCTGGATAGATCAACAAGATTGAAACTTACCAAGGAAATACTGGCCCTAAAAAGAAGAGATGGA
Source organism: Cryptotis parvus (assembly GCA_021461705.1). Classification (NCBI taxonomy): domain Eukaryota; kingdom Metazoa; phylum Chordata; class Mammalia; order Eulipotyphla; family Soricidae; genus Cryptotis; species Cryptotis parvus. Next base: position 38,409 of record JAJIBD010002233.1, read on the forward strand.
AGACAGAGGGCTGGTAGACATATACAGGGCATTTCATTCCCCAAAAAGCTGAATGAATACACTTTCTTCTCCAGTGCACATGGAACATACTCCAAAATAGATCACATGCTGAGCCATAAATCATACCTCCATAAAATCAAGAAGATAGAAATTGTGCCACTTATTTTTCAGACCATGATGCACTGAAAATAGAAGTTAATTGTACACAAAACCGGAGACCAGGGCCCGGGCGGGAAGCCCGCGGGGGGGGGGGGGGGGGGGGGGGGCCCCCCCCCCCCCCCGGGGGGACGGGCACCCGCCCCCGCCCCCCGCCCCCCCACCAGGAGTGATTCCTGAGTGCAGAGCCAGGAGTAGCCCCTGAGCATTGCCGGGTATGACCCCAAAAAAGCAAAAAAAAAAAAAAAAAAAGAGACCAATACCAAGTACCTGGAAACTAAACAGCTCACTGCTGAACAACCAGCAAGTCATAAAAGAAATCAAAGAGGAAATCCAAAGATTCCTTGAAACAAATGAGACTGAAGACACGAATTACCAGAACTTGTGGGATACAGCAAAAGCAGTGTTAAGAGGCAAGTTCATAGCTCTTCAGGCATTCATCAGAAAAGAAGAAAAGGCCATCATAAACAGTCTGACTTCCCAACTTAAGATCTTAGAGAGTGATTAACAAAAAGGAGCCCAACACAAGCAGAAAGAAAGAAATAATAAAACTTAGAGCAGAAATCAATGAGATGGAATGTCAAAAAACAATCCAGAAGATCAACGAAACCAAAAGCTGGTTCTTTGAAAAAAATAAACAAGATTGACAAACCACTTGCAAGACTTGTAAGAAAAAGGAAAAGAGAGAACCCAAATAAATAGAATCAGAAATGAAAATGGGGACATCACAACTGAAAACACAGAAATTCAAAAGATCATCAGAGATTACTATGAGAGCCTGTACGCCACGAAACAAGAGAACCTAGAAGAAATGGACAAATTCCCTGAATTCCTATAGCTTCCCAAGTCTGCAACAAGAAGATTTGGAATACCTCAACAAACCTATCTCCATCGAGGAAATAGAATCGGTAATCAAAAGTCTCCCCAAACACGAAAGCCCAGGTCCAGATGGATTCACCAGTGAATTCTACAAAACCTTTAAAGAGGACCTACTCTCAATTCTTTTTAAGCACTTCCGGCAAATTGAAGAAACAGAAATACTCCCAAATAGCTTTTTACGAGGCACATATCACCCCTGATACCCAAAGCAGACAAAGATGTCACAAAAAAGGAAAACTACAGACCAATCTCCCTGATGAATACAGATGCTAAGATCTTCAACAAAATACTAGCAAATAGAATCCAAAGAGTCATCAAAAGATTGTACACCATGACCAAGTGGGATTCATCCCGGGAATGCAAGGATGGTTCAACATCCGCAAGTCAATCAACATAATACATCATATCAACAAAAAGAAAAAATAAAAACCATATGATCATATCAATAGATGCAGAGAAGGCATTTGACAAGATTCAACACCCGTTCATGATGAAAGCTCTCCGTAAAATGGGGATTGAAGGAACCTTCCTCAAGATAATCCAGGCCATCTACTACAAGCCCACAGCGAGCATCATTCTCAATGGGGAAAAACTGAAAGCCTTCCCTTAAGATCAGGGACAAGACAAGGCTGCCCACTCTCACCACTTCTATTCAATATAGTACTGGAAGTACTTGCCATAGCAATCAGGGAAGAAAAAAGACATTAAGGGCATCCAGATAGGAAGGGGAAGAAGCCAAGTTATCACTATTTGCAGATGACATGATATTATACCTGGAAAACCTGAAACTCTCTACCAAGAGGCTCCTAGAAATAATACATTCTTATAGTAGAGTAGCAGGGTACAAAATCAATACCCAAAAGTCAATGGCCTTCCTATATGCAAACAGCGAAAGAGAAGAAAAGGGACATTAAAGAAACTATCCCATTCACAATTGCACCGCAGAAAATCAAATACCTAGGAATCAGTTTGTCAAAGAATGTAAAGGATCTCTACAAAGAAAACTACAAAACGTTACTTCAGGAAATAAAAAGAAGACCTGAGGAAATGGAGACACATACCCTGCTCATGGATTGGAAGGATTAACATTATCAAAATGGTAATACTCCCTAGAGATTTATACAGATTCAATGCGGTCCCTATAAAGATACCCATGATGTTCTTCAAAGAAATTGAACAAACACTCCTGAAATTTGTATGGAATAATAAAACCCCACGAATAGCTAAAGCAATCCTTGGGAAAAAGAAGATGGGAGGTATCACTTTCCCCAACCTCAAGCTCTACTACAGAGCAGTTGTAATTAAGACAGTGTGGTATTGGTATAGAGACAGACCCGTAGACCTATGGAATAGAACTGAGTATCCTGAAACGCACTCACAAATATACAACCACTTAATCTTCGATAAAGGAGCAAAAATATTAAGTGGAGCAAAGACAGCCTCTTCAACAAATGGTGCTGGGGAAAACTGGGCAGCTACGTGTAAAAAAATGATCTTAGACCTCCTTCTAACGCCATGCACAAAAGTCAGATCAAAATGGATTCTAGATCTCGATATCAGACATGAATCTATAAGGTACATCGAAGAAAACATAGGAGAAAGCGCTCTACGACATCGAAACGAAAAGTATCTTTAAAGACCGACACACCACTGACCAAGCAAATGGAAGCAATGATAAACAAATGGGATTATATAAAATTGAAAAGCTTCTGCACCTCAAAAA